>QMIH01001042.1:0-83483 GCA_003987875.1 Clarias batrachus
TCTACTCAGAAGCTTTACATCATGCCTTGACTTTGCGTGTCTGTGCTGCTACAGTATATTTACATTAAACACACAGCCAACAGACCTGCTGTGTAGATGTCAAAATAGGTGGGTTTGTTGGCGATGTTGCCCACTGGCTCAAGCCCGGGACCTTTGGCTGTGACCTTGCTGGGGTCGCCCTGAGCCTTGTCCACGTTCACTTCAAAAGGGCTCTTGGGAATTTCCTGGCCGGCAAACAACACGGTCACCTGTAGAGACCAAAAGAAAAATAGGTCCGTCTTAAAATTCTTCCTGAGATTAAATAAACCAAAAAAAAATGTTTTTATTAGATTTCCTTGAACTCACCTTGTGCGGGCCCATCACTTGAGGAATGTACGTTACGCTGTAGGTCTTTTTGCCTTCGTTGAGTACAGGCTTGACCTCTTCCCTCCTACCTTCAGGGTCCTCGACGTAGACTGTGACCTGCCCTTGTCCAGCGCTGAACGTGTCCACGGTGAACACAGCCGGCTGCATCACTCTGTTGCCCACCGGCTCAATACCTAACACAAGACATACAGTACAGTAAGGCCCGAAATATACAGTACTGCAGGTTTGGTCTCTACTATCCATGAAAACAGTCCTGAACTTGTATACATCCAGGACCTGAAAATGCTCTAACATAAAGGAGTGCAAAGCTAAGTAACACTCTACCTAGTGATGCCAGGAAAAAAAAGGTCTAATGAAGGTGAATATCCTGTGCAGAACATTACTAAGTGAACCTTAGTAACATCCACATACAACAAAGCCATTGTTGGAGCTAATGACCAGGAATTTCCTTTAATTGAATTACTCAGGGTCCTTCCATTTTCCTTTTTAAAGGTCACAYAGTCTACTCCAGGTTAACAAGTGAGCCTCCAAAATGTGTGTGTGTTCATGTTCAGGCTAAAATACCACTTATTCTACCATCCGTTTCTGTTTCAGTGTTTGCAGCTTTAAATGACCCTTAGGTCACGGCTCATGCATCAACAAGGACATTTTTATAACCAATCAGAACGCAGGACATGTACAAATGCTATGCATGTTTTTGTTTAGTGATTCATTTGCTATATTCTRGAACAATACTGGAGATTTCAGATCTATGAAATAAGACGTATGGCATTAGGTAATTAAGTAACAACACCAACAGTCAGTTGATATTTTAAGACACAAAAGGTCAGATGTTCTGGAATAGGTCTTCTGAGAAAACGGTATTGTCAAGTGCATTTGCAAAAAACTCATCGAGTACTATGATGAAACTGGCTCACATGAAGACTTTCCAGGAAAACAAGAACAAAACGTACCACTGCTGCAGAGGAGAAGTTCATTTACAGTTACCAGCCCCAGAAATCATCAATTAACAAACAGCACCTCAGATTAGTGCCATTATGAAAGCTTTACCGAGCACAAGTTACAGACACTTCTCAATATTAATATTAACTATTCAAATCAGATTACTGCATATTTTTCGATGCCTTCATGCTTGGTTTACAATGTAGAAAGAAATAAAAATCAAGATGGACAATGGAGTTAGAAGGTGTGCCCAAACTTTTGACAGGCTTTATACACACACACACGCGTATGTACATTATCTACTGCTACTATATGTACTGTATATATTAAGTGTTCAGTAGTTAATGAAATGAATGAATTCGTCAGATTACAGACATAAATACAGAGAAAAAACCTACACACATTTAGAAACTCACTAGAGCAAATTCTCACTAATCCTGCTTTGTGAAAACAAACATCCCTGACATTATTAAGTAAACCTCTTGCAAGYAGCCTTACATGATTTACGAAGTTTGACCTCTCGTGCTTTCGATGAACCTCTGAAATTACAGGCTGCGCAGGAAGCGATCAGGGGATTACATAACGGAGACGCAACATTAAAGTGATGGATACCCGCGCTCTACTGTAAACTAGCCGGAATTATTCCTCTACAGAGACCGCACTCTGAGAACGGTAATGCTTCACTAAAGGTAGCCATTTTGCTACGGCGAATTTAACAGGGCCTTCGTAGCACGAGAATAAACCGGGACTATGGGCGAAGAACACTTTAAATGAACACATTAGCTCTGTGAAACAACAGGAGCTAAAGAATTTCACAACAGGATAGGGGTGGCGCTTATTGAAGGTCTATCAGACATGTATGAAATCTTACAGAGCCGTACCATATTTACACGGCGGGATTTTATACGAGGTGAAGGGGCTGCCAGGGTCGAGAGCAACATGGTGGAAGAAATGATCCAAAGCTTGGTAGTGGTTAGAAGTTAATCTTCGGTGATGTTTTAATAGAAGTCCCTCCGTGGTACTGTACAAATAAGGATCTTTCAAACACTGGAGGATTTCTAGGAATAACTGCACTGGCAATAAGAATTATGATGGTCAGTTTCCAAGGAGAAAAAAAAAATAGCTACTGAGATTTAAGACTCTAAAATAATGAAGGAATATCCCAAAATAACTTCAACCTTAGGAATATGACCCGCGATACACCTTTAAAACGTATAGGTTTAAGTCATTCTCAAGATCCTAATAAATCACTTTCTAATCATAAAATCAACTCGGATTAAAGGAGAGAGAGATCATAGAAAATAAGGAGCTAGTACTGTATACCCACCTGGACCATAAGCACGGGCTTTTTTCGGGTTGAGTTTAGGTTTGAGAGGCGCTCCAGGTTTGAGTTTGGCCTTCGGGAACTGAGACAGATAAGTCATGACAGACTGCTCGTCCACGCTRGGATCGATGATCTCTTCTGGAGCGATCACCTGAAGAGACGCACAGCAATTAATACTGTTCAATAAGAAACAAGCTGTGCAGAGGCTGTTACACAGAGTTAGACTAAGATTAATAAAATACGAGGGGTGTTCATGTCAAACCGGGACATGGTTCAGGCCTAAAACGGGTAACTGACATTTACAGAAGACTTTGGACGCAGTACAGTGATGAGACTCTTAGCCGCTATAAAACATTTGAATGCTGCAAACGTTTTAAAGAAAACCGTACGTCCATGAACAATGATCCTAGGAGTTATTGCCATATCTGAGCCATTTCCACATGTCTGGGTCATTAAAGGAGTTCCTGGGAGGCCGGCGTTTCAGACRTGAAACAGGCAGTCTGATCATGGCTCCGGCGTACTGAGAAATCTTTCTACATTGATTGTATCCAAGCACTAGTGCAACACTGGGATAAGTGCATTAGTGTAGCAGGAGATTATATAGAGAAATGAAGGGAGTTTTTCACTCTCATTACGGTGTTCTTTTATTGTGTAAAATCGAAAGTCCCGGTTTGACTTGAACGGTGTCCAAAGGGGAAAAAATGAACACACTAGCTTGGTTAAAGTCCAGGCCAATGGGTGTATCCTGAGTGATTCTGACCTGTACACCTTTCTGTTTGCGAAGGTGTGATTGGGTGTGTGGAATGTATAAAACATTAATGAAACGAGCGTCAGCCTCCTCTTAAACAAATACAACRTACCAATCTGATAACCTTTAATCATTTTTTTTAAGAATAAATGAGAAACACATTAACTTTCACACAGGCTACAGATAAGAGTCCTACCCTTTTTTAAGGACAAAGTTCAGTCGATCAGAAAGACACCAACACACCCCTCAATCCAAGTATTTACAGGATCTCACACACACACACACACACACACACACACACGAGAGCTTGTACACTGACTTACAGCAGTGTGTGAATACGGGGTTAGAGTGATGTACACTGCTGCTCACCTGAGGGATTCCCAACCAGTCATCAGCCAGCTGCATGGCCTCTGTGGCATTTTCAACTGGCTTCACAGGATCCCATGTCTCCCAGTCAGGACACAAACCTAACAGACACATGGACAGATGGATGAATGAAAACACAAGACATGCAGAGAGGGAGAAATAGAGAGAGAGACAGAAACATACAAAGAATGTGTAAGGGAGAGAGATAGAGAGCAAGACACACAGATAAAGAGATATGACCGACAGAGTGGGAGACATACACGGGCATCCCGAGAGACAGAGACAAAGCAAGATACAGAGACAAGTCAAACAGAGACAGACAGATAGACGCAAGTAGACAGAGAGATCAAAACATACAGGTAGAGAAAGAGAGAAAGAGATACAGACAGGCAGCGACAGAGAGAGACAGATAAATAGGTACAGAGACAAAGGCAATATAGTACAATACAGAGAAAGAAAAAAAAAGGACAGGCTGAAACAGACAGAGGGAGACACACACACAGTATATACAGTATATACACACACAAACTCACCAGGTGCACAGCTGTCCACCAAGGCTCCCAGAGCCCTGCCATCCCTCCAGTCCTGGCTGAAGTTACTGATGGGCATGTCGGGTACTTTGTTCTGCACCCAGGTCAAGAGCCGCTGTTTGGGCGTCGCCTTCTTGGCCTCTTCATCCTCGTCTTCTTCCCACACGGGCATGGAGATTGAGTAGTGCAGAATGAGCGTCCATACCAGCCCCAGGATCAGCTTCAGGTTTCCATCCACAATCGCTTTACTGTCTGTGACCGTGCGCGCACACACACACACACACACACACACACACACACACACACACACACACACACACACACACACACACACACACACAGGCTCAATCACTGGAGCTGAACACAACTCGGACAATAAGGGAACAACTGGAAGAATTTGTTTCGCATCATTACTGTACAAGATTCTTGTACGCCGAGTTAAAAAAAAAACTATACTGTGAACTTTAGCTCTATCTAATTAGCATCTTTATCATCCCTGGAATTTATTATATCATTTAAATGTATTATTATGAATTTTATTAAGAATACATGTACATCTKTAAATGAATTGCTTTTCAATGCAAACATTTTATTTGTTGTTAATTGTTTATTAAAATTGTTCATCTTTTTGTAATGTTTATAATTTGACATTTTATTTCCCAGAATGCATCAGTAAGTTACATTAAGCAATCTGTACCAGTGGGTGAAATAAGACACTGACCATTAAACCCAAGCCAAGCTAAGATGAGGTCAAAGTCAAAGAGATTAAACAGTCCAGCTGTTTAAAAAAAATAATAACAAAACACATTTTGTCTTGTTTCTCTCTCTCTCTCTCTCAATTCCAACCGGCATTCCCAGAAATCAGGACTGCTTCATGACCAACTAGTCTATTCTTCATGGACTTGGAGCTGGTTATTTCTGACCTCCTTGAGAAAACATTACAGTTAAAACAGCCACGCCTTAAAGCGGCACCCAGTACAGTGACCAGAAAGCCAGCACACACGTGCGTGTAAGTGTACGACACTCCTTCTTTGTGAAGYATTATCAGCCATCTCTTGCAAACATCCTCTTAGCAGGCGCCAAAATAATAAGCAGTTGAACTGAACTTTAGCCCTGAAGAAACGAGCTGAGAGGAGAGGCAGGGCACAAGTCAGTGTTCTCGTGAGTAAGACKGATCAAATGGATCAAATTTAGGGGTGAAATATGAAGCAAGGCATTTTTGTAAGATTACACAGGATTACGTTCATGCTGCTGAGCCAAAGAGGCCAAACTGACCGTACGTTCTGAGCGGAAATGATGATCAACTTATTCACCATCAATCACAGGGACACTTCCCAATACTGGTCATGAGGCGGAGGACGGATAGCGCTGCCGAATTTGAAAAGATCCAGCAGCTAGCTTCACACCAAATTGCTGGGAGCTGTTTTCCAATTGCTAGCTGGTGAACTGGATTTGGGAGGTGACCAAATTAAAGAATTAAAAAATAAAACTCAACAAGCCAGTACACGGAGAAATTCTTACCAAGACAATCACACAAAACGTTTACGACTCAACCAGTGCCCCGAGGGCATCTGACCTACACACCACATCATATCCACACCGCCATGGGACTGGACGCTCCAACTCATTCGCCCGTGTGACGCGCCAGCCTAGAATGTTCTGGCAAGGCTTCAAAAGAACCGTGTGGTGCCAGACGGGGGCCAAGGCGGCCTCTGGGGCTCTGGATGCAGCCAAACATAATTCATTAGTGCAGGGTTCTACATCACACACAAGCCTCCCCACATCACCAGGGGTGCTTAATGGAATTTCCATCAGGAGCCGAGCGGCTGTAGGAGAGCTCCGGCATTAAAAGCCAAAACTTAACAAAAGTGCATCCCATTTCAAGTTTCCGTAAATACAAAATAAAGACTGCCCGAGGTAGCGCATCGAAACCCTGGGAAAGTGTGAATGTGCCTACACTAGATGCCTCGTGGGCATCAGTATTAAAATCTAAGCTTAGGTTTTGCTATACAAAGCAAGATCATTCTTAAATGACAGTTTAGCCAGACTCATGGAATTGTTTAGGGAGGTGTCTATAATAAAATGTCTATGATAAAGCTCTCAGATTCAAAGTGTAGGTTAACAGCACTTCCTGAGCCTCCAACATCGTGACTACTGGGGGCACAACATGTCTGATTGCGTACGTTCAATACCAAACACAATATTCATTATCAGAACTTTTGAGAGTCATCAATCATAGGTAGACTGTGGATTCCATTTTGATTCAATAGCACAATTGTCTGATTTGTCTCAGACAGCTACAGTATATTCCTTATAGGCAGTATTAAAATTGCTAAAAGTACCTAAAAATCATTGAACCATTGTGTAATTTGTGTCTCGTACAACATGATAATTCCTGTCAATCTTCTGATCCTCACACCTGTCTAGTAGAAACTTAAGAACAGAAAAAGCAATATAGCTTGTATTTTCTGCAAAAATGCCATGGTGGATTTTTAAAGGAAATTCAATGATTGTATTGCGTTCAATCGCTTAACCAGTTGAATTGATTCCGATTTGAAAACCGACTAATCGATTCAATTCATTGAAATCAACCAACAAAAAAACAATTAAATTGCATGGATTTACAGGGGAGAGCAGCTGTCTGCCGAAACTCCCATTCAAAAGCAGTCACAGAAGAACATCTCATAATGTCACATTATCTTAAACAAAACTTTGTCTCCTTAGTAATTGCTTCCAAGTCATTCAGAGTTTCTTCTGAAACGTCCATGTTAGATAAACACAAGGCTGAGTCCCAAATCCCACGCTAACCCCGTGATCGAGGGCACTACTTAATGTGTGGAACAAGGGATTGTACATCCTACATAACGTACTAGCTTTCAATTTAAAGCCGTTTGGGACAGAACTCCGATATGAGCTAACGGCAGCTGGTATTCTAAAGCAAAGTAAGTGGAAATATCATGTAAAACCWGAGTTTCTCAGGACTGTCCGCCATCTACATAGATTATTCTCCTCATCCTTTGGCTACATAGTATTTGTAAGAATTTAAAACTACTCTCACCTCTGTTCAGCACTCCCTCTTGTGTCATATCACGTAACATATGAGACCAACTGCAGAAATTGCCATACTGACAATCTCCAAATTTCAGAAAACATTCTGACCAAAAATCTCAGATCTTGCTGAAAATCCAGACTATTTAAAGCCACCCTCTCTTAATGGGTGAAACAAGTTATGTAGAATAGGGCTAATTTAGATAGCGACCCTTACCCCCACCAGTCATGTATTTTTATACAGATATCAGGACAAGAGAGAGAAGGAAGCAACAGCAGAAATCATGGAAGAAATGAGCAAGGAAGAACAAATCAGTGAAGTCTTTGGACATTTTAATGTGAAAACCTGTTTGAATTAGCCACTTTATCCAAAATGAATTTGTTCTGTAGATTTCGCTTAAACAATAATTCCTTAAAAAGGTATCCAAACATCGACAACCGATCGGCAACTGCAATTCCCAGATAAGGACGTGCACAGATTCAGGTCAGAGGCTCATGCAGGAACAGGGGTATTGTTGAGAGTATGAAGAGTAGAGGCTCTTTAACTTGAACACAGCCCATAATTAGCATCTTGGCATAAAGCTGTCAGGGTCAGTGACTCTTGAATGTCGTCACATTCAAGTTCATAATTGTGGTCATAAATCAAGAAAAAAAAATAGACTTTAAATGGAACTCGGCTTACTGAAGGATGAACAGGCCAAGCGAGGTGTGGTGCACGTGCAAGGGTTATGATACTCATGAGTGCGCCGAGCCCTTGACGTTTATGCTCCCACGCCGTGTTATCGATTTCGCCGAGGGAACAGGCACGGCTCAGATTGACTCCGGCTTTTAGCTGAAGAACCATTATCTGACAGTAAAATAAGCAGGACATCTGACACATACACACTTATCGGTCCTCTCCTAGTTTGCAACCAAGTATAGAAGGACAGCTGTGGAAAAAGTCTCTTTGTTAAAAGATAGAAAAGCTATTTTAGAATTATCGCAGGTGGTGAAAGGCCAGAGAAATGAAACACTCCTTTCCATTAAACCAACAAGCGTGGGAGCAGTGACCTACTTGGCACGGCTTTGCCTCCCTACACGGTAAACCACTAGGAATCACAGTTCCAAAAACAAAGATCTCAATTAGACCATAAGGCTATAGGATATAGTAATTTGTACTATTTAACTGGATCTGGCTTTAATTGGCTTTTAATAGTCCTTTAATTGTACCGCAGAAGTGTTTCCTTTTAGGATATGCCCTGTGTGTATAACAAAAGAAGGAAAACACCTTGAACATATCTTATGGGTGGAACCACTAAATCCACGCAGTGTAACAGGCAGGCTCACGGTGACAGCACTGGAGAAACAAACGTCACTCCAAGAGTGTCACATACCCAAAAACCAGCGCAACGGTTTCCAGTGGAGGGTCTGTTAAACACAAAAGCCAAGGTGCCTTTGGTTCATTTGCATTTTAAAATGATTCTTGTTTGACTCAAGACCAAATAACGCTGGAAAATTTCCATTTGTGCGGGCAAGCATGATTGGTCCAAGTTACATAAACCATGTTCAATAAGTCCCGTCCTTGGCACAGACATTTTCTGTATTAAGATTCAAGACTCAAGATTCAAAGAACTTTATTAATCTCAGAGGGAAATTGCTTAAAATAAATTATATGTATAACAAAAATTCAAAAAGTCTAAGAAGTCTTCTTAGTTCGGCGGAGATCGGACTGCTTTGCTTGACATCTAAAACACTGGCCTCCATAAAGCTCCTTGAAATGGCTCAAACATGTGGAAATCACTTGGAGCGAGGTCGGGTCTGTACGTGGAATGTGGCAGAAACCTCCTACGTGAGTTCCTGTAACATGCAGGCAGTGTTTGTGAATGATTGTCTGTACAGAACGACTGCCGCATGCCCCTCTCCACATCAACCGGGCGTACAGCCTTCTTTAGAACCGCTGCACAAGTCKTCYGTCAATGCCAATCCATTATACAGTTAACATTCATGAGGATTTCCGTAATTCAAAGTTTGACTTCGGAATTTCATGCCTAGGTTGCTGCAGGTAACAAAACCAACTTAACCAACTTAGCAGAAAATTAGCGCAAAACCCATAAAATGTGCAATGTAGCTTCGGATGAAACTTTCACCTTTCTCCTCCATGTGTGCACGGCTGAGATAATAACCTGCTCTTACATAATTCGATTGAGCAACGTTGTTGTAGTGTTGGCGTTATAGGGCAGTGATTGTGTGTGTGTAAGCGTACGAGATGATAAGCGCTGGTATGTTTAAGTCTAGTATGTGCCGGAACATTTCACATAAGGTGAAGAAAAAGAAAAATAGAAGAAAAAAAAAAGATAAAAAGGAAGAGTGTAAAAGCTGAGCTATTATTTAATAACCGGGACAAGAAACCCATCTGGAAATCTATTTCACCGAGATGTTCGTACAGCAACAATTTTGCTCTCCTGATGCACTGCTCTGGAATTTTAAAACCTTCAAGGTCCATAAAATACTTTCAGGAATTTCTGAAAAGGTATCAGAGAGATATTAACACACACCCACAGTTAGAGCACAGCATTATGTCAAGCCAGTATCAGCGAAACCCCTAACCTGTGACTAGTTCTGGCTGGGGAGGGGGGTGGGGGGTGGGGGGGACTTGAAAGACCAGCTTGTCAAAGTATAATTAACAGCTTTAAAAGAAGGAAAAGGTCTGCACATAATACTTAGAAGAGGACTCGTGATTATAAGGGAATTTCTAGTGTGTGGTTGCCACGGAGACAAAGCAAACCACAACAACATTACTCCTGGTTTAGGGGCGGAGTGAAGCAACAGCAACTCTCTTATCGCCGGGTTGAGACACAGGACGCCAAGGACACCGAAAGTCCCTCACAGGACCGAAAGTACACAACAACAGGAATGCAGAAACGAACAAAAATGCAACAATATGAGAGTCTGCAGTGTTTACATCAACTTGGTAGAAGATCTACAGGTACATGCTTTGCCCACCAAGCTCCCGTGGGCATTCCTGCCATGCTCAAGGAGGTTAAAGCAGAGAGAAACAAACATAGTATAATCTTCTCTTTATTCTCTCGCACAAATCTTTTAACCCCCTCTAACAGTGCAGCGATGTAACATGGAACCTGCAGCGGAGAAAAACTACTGGTTTTATTTTTCTATTAGATGGCTGAAAGAGATTGCGTTCAGTGCTTTAAAAAAAAAATTAAAAACACGACTGATTAGTTTGGAAAGAAAGCACGTTGAGGTCACATGAGCTGCGTGTGCTTTGCTTCATCCATCATAAGAGCAGACAGCTGTGACACTCTGGGTCAGTTCATGAGTGTGAGCGCTGACGGATTAAACAATCCGCAAATGCAAGCCATTTCTGTGTTCTTACACRCACGCCCGSTTTAATAGGAACACCTCCAACTAATCCGACTACCAGCACTATACAGCATGTTGCACTTATAGCGTCGGAATGGCGTGTGTGGCGTGTACAAATCCTGAGGTAGATGCGCTACAAAAACAGACCAAATCATGTTGCACGACTGCCAGCCAAGAAAGTGAATCTGGGGCTACAGGGAGCACGGCCTCACAGGGATTGGAAAGAAAGTGAGACGTTTGTGATGCTTGCAGATGTTCCACAACAATAGATGGAACTATAAAAGAATAAAAAGAACAACATGGTTCATTAATAAAAAACAAAACAAAGCGGAACTCTTGGCCATCTGCTGCTGTAAAGAAATAGGACACCTCAAGGACATGATGATGTAAGAATGCTGACAGTTAAAACAACATGAGCCTAAATCTTTGATTCCTTACATGAACTGTTACACATACTACATAACCATATGCAGGTCAAAAAATATGATGACATCCTTTTCTATAGTAAGTAGTGAAATAAAGAACAGGGAAAAAAAAATGCAGGAAGATCCAGGAAGTGTTTCAGCGCAGTCATTGCTACTAAAGCAGCACAGTGTCCTTGCATGCCGTTGTTGCATCTAACGGCTGTGTTGTCAGCACGAAACCTGTGGTGTAACATTCCTGCGGCGGTCTCCGTGCTACAGGAAAAGCCATAACATAATTACCCAGTGTTCTGTGGGTGAAACCGGCAATAGAGGACACATCCCCTTCTTTGACATTAGTGGTTTAGCTTTCAGGACGTTGTTGTTTAAGGACTATTTGGGCAGTTTGGCAGTTGCTGCCTATGAAATGCGCTTTGTAGAAGAGAACGGGAAGTGATGCAACAGCATTAAGTCATACATGTTAAAAAAAAATAAAAATAAAAAGGAAAAAAAAAGGGAGTGCTTGTGGGGATTTTTGGAGTCTTTGTCAGAGCGTGTGAAGTTTTTCTTCATAGCGAGGTGTGTTACCATATTAAGCATCAAAAATAGCATAGGAATTATTTTGGTTTCCAGTGATTGCATCATGCTACAGAAAGCCTACAGAATTTATGCAGAAACGCAACAGCCGATGCAGACGAACACTAAACACTGGTCATAACTGCGAAAGATTTTTTTATAGAATTTGTTTTACGCATGTAGATCAGAGAAGGGTTTTAGTATGAACCTCTGTAGTTCGGCAACTTGCTTGGAAGAAACCTGGAAAGGCAAACACTCGCCCAATTACAATTAATAATTAGTTAACCTAATTGACAGTATTTCGGCCATGTATAGCAATGAATCAACTGGTTAATAATAAATCCGTTCAGCATATAACCTCATACTATAGAAGATTAATCATCACCCTGGAGACGAGTCGGTTAAGCTTACTTTATTCACCAAAAATTTGAACTCCAGTCAGTCATACAGAACCTCCTAAATCCAATCACGTGTCTCAGTGAATCCAGCCCATCCTCAGGCGCAAGTTAGGTTGGCATTGGAATACAAAGCAAGCGTGAGGACATGAAGACATAAAAATCTTTGCAGTAAAATGCACAAGCTTGAGTATGTCATCCCAAATGGACCAAATCAGTGCCTTGTGGTGCGAGTGTGGTCCTGGATGCACCTGGAAGTCATAAACAGGATGCAATCGAAACCTCTGCCAAGTGTAAAACAAAGGAGAGAAAAATTGCTTAGCCAAGCGAGTTTATGAAGGCACTGCAGTGTCCGGGAAAGAAAAAAGAAAAAACACAAAAAAACGTCAAGTCCCTCGTAAGACGCAATTTAAAAATGCAGTCAACTAAATAAATTTAACTGAACTCCATAATACACAAACGATGCTTCTGGCCTGTGCTCGAATCTGAATCAGAGCTGGATTTTGCCTTCATTGCAGATTTGAATAAAGACTTAAGAAATGTGACCATGACTGGAAATGTAACCCAGCTACTGGGAGTTATATGAGTCAGTGAAAACTTAGTCCCAATCACAAGCCTGGATAAACTAGGAATGGCTGTGCCCAAAACGGCATCTGGTGTAAAACATGTGCCAAGTCAAAATTGCGGACCCAGCGATGCAGCGCGGTGACCACCAAACGGGAGCTGCCGAAAAAGGTACCAAGGCTGGAAACATGCCAGTCGAGTGAGCACCACAATGAGGTTAAGATGCTGAGTCTGTGCTATGAAGGTGGTATATTCCAGCCACGTCTGCCAGCCAAAACAAACTGGAATTGCAAAAACCTAAATGCAAGAAAGAGAGAGTGTTGAGACGCATGCATAAAACCTGCCACGCTCAGGGATAAGCTCACTCATTCTCTATACCACTTATCCAGTACAAGGTCACGGGAGGCCTGGCCTGGACTCATGGCCTGGACGAGGTGCCAATCCTTTACAGAGCATGCAAGCACACACCCACACACTCCACTATATTCAACCTGGAATTTCCTTCAGGATCAATAAATTATCTATTTAACTAGCTAGCTAGCTACAGGCGATTTGAAAACATCATGCCCGGAGAAACCCCATCAAACACAGGGAAAACATGCAAACACATGCGCACTGATCCGAGGTGGGAATCGAACCCTGGAGGTAAGCATTATAAGGCAGACCTTCTCCGGGAAACTGTGTGTTGTTAAAGGTGTGACTCGACAACTGTTGTGTGCCTGAAAACAGAGGTTTCAGAACACATTGGTCCACGTGACATCGCAGGTCAATCATGATGGCAATAACTAATCACTCAGAACAGTGGTGTGATRTTGGAGAGCTAGAAGATGGCTGGCAACTGAGAGGTGATCAAAGTTTGGAGAAACAAATCCGTCACAGCAACATCAAGCACATTATGTCAGGTCAAAAACTTATTTTAAAAGGGGAAAAGAACAAGAGGTGTTTTTATTCTGGTTGGTAAAAAAAAAAAGTCTAATATTTGGCAACTAAGAGGAATAAAATTCCCTAATTGTAATCTTGAAATCTCCTTGTCCTGACCACCTGGGCTAGTTTTTCGTCCATTTGTGTTCTTGTTGATGTGACTTCAGCTCTTTAATTAGAATTAGAAACAGCACAAATCAATCAATCCACTTTAATACTGCTTATTTCCTGCGGTTTCATACATTACCTCATCGCTGATGTAATGACCCAACAGCTGCAATCTTGCAGACTTGAGGGTGCATGAAGTGACTTGGCGTCATTCCGGAAAGTGTTACAATACCCAACGTACAATGGTTCAKAAGTCGATCAGGGCCGCGATGCACATCAATTAACTGAGTTAGATCRTCTAAAATGTTCATCAGTAACAAGCAGCAGAATTCACGTGACCGCTAAAACTTGCTTCCTCTGAGCTTCTGAGACGGCGGTGTTCTCTAATCTGAAAGGTGCTAATGAGGAGCTAAGCTTTATAAATCATCTTACAGCCATGGGGTCAAACATATGCAATGTGATTTCAGTCCTACAAACAGCTTGTTATGATTTTCTACAGAAACCCAGCAAGAGTATTAAATCAGCTTCAGATTTAACGATGAGGAAGAAGCCAAAAGTCTTGATGCATGACAAAGATTATGTGCCTCGTAGCGTCTGTGGTCCTAATGATGACATCAGCGTCGGCCGTCGTCTGGGACCAGGCATGTGGGCTTTTACCTAGCAGAGGACATTCCTTCTCCATGAGATCACCGCCGTCCCCTCTGACATCAACCAATAAGAAGCGAAGGAGAACAAAGCGCCCCATCCCAGAACCCCATTAGCAGCCCGGGTCAGGTCACGCGAAACAGAGAGGGGCTCCCTTCCCGCGGAACAAAATCAAAACTACTGCAGTACTGTGTCAGTTTCATAATTGTGCTCCTTGAAAGAAAAATAACAGTGATTTCAAGGTAGACATTTCAACAAGCATGAATTAAATAGTGTGGGGGGGGATAAACCATATGGCCTGTGTTAAAAACACACATTAGATAAATAATAAAATGGCACCCAGTCAAGAGCAAGCAGTGAACCTTGGTTATACAGCTTGCACTTGGAGATTTATTTCACTAATAACAAAAGGGTACTGTAATGTTTGCCGTCTACTTTAATAAACGCCCAGAGCGGAACCACCGTTAAGTGAAAAGTTCTGAACAAATCTGATGGGAAAACATGAACTACAGGCCACTTAGTTCACGAGTAGGGGATGTTAAACACAATCCAGAAGACCAAACCGGTACGCTTTACGGATACATACTATTGTCTGAATTCTGGATGGAAAAGGTAATGACTCAGTTATCATATGGAAGCTGCTTAAACCTTCAACGAAAAATCTATTTCATACATACAGTATGAACGCATTTCCTTCTGATTGCGCTAAATGGACGCACCAGATAAAAGCGCCAAAGGAGATGAATGCAATAAATACAGCACAAGTTTAACAAGAGGAGTCAGCTTCGTACAACTCTATAATACTGTGGTTAAAGAGTCTGTACGAATCACAGACATGACAGGCTCTACAATTTCACAGATTTGGACAAGACTATTATCCCAGAAACACTCCAGAAACAAATAGCACGCCACCTCGGTATGTAAAACCAACCCGATCCCAATTGCTCTTTAGACGTGGCGACAGACTCTCGCTCGAGGAGTTTGAACAAAAACTCCCGGCTGACCGAATCCAATCGAGATCATCTCCCTCGCTCTTGAATTTAAGCGGCTAAGCGGAACAGAAAATCGACATGCTGCCGCCAGACTTGCACCCCCAGCTTCCTCTCATGCACAGTCGAGGCTGACTCCCTCACGAAACACGTGAATGCATATTCATGAAAAACTAAAAGCTTTTATCAATGCTGGGGGGCTCTTCAGGCTCTCATTGATTTCAAACTCCCACCATCCTTTTATTGAAGCATGCACTTATCCCAAGGTAATGAGCTCTGTCTGCTAAAGGAAGCATACAGTATAAGATGTTCCTACTTAAACGGCAGGAGGTCACCATATGGTTTACGCGGTTACAGCATCTCGATGACTATTCCATCAAAGAGTAAGAGGACTGATAATCTGGARCATGGACAATGTGTTTACAGGGACTGTCACTGTTCAAAGTCTTTTCTGTGAAACATTTATGGGTGGGTATTCCTAGCRGTAGGTGGTTGGTATCATTTTCGTGAGGGAAAAACACTTGAGGCTGTACAGTTCTGGGAAAATTATTTAGCAACAGGGTCAAGTCACGAAGAATTCAAAACAAGACTTACCATTCGGAATTTGATTATTTTCCAATAAAGCATGTCTTTAAGATAATTCATCCATCTTATACCACAAAAAAAAAAAAAAAAAGATGGAGTAGAAATGGGTGGACAGCGCTTCCCATCAAGTGTTTTAGCATTGTATGAACTGTTCGAAAATATTCAAGCATCTGGCTTCCTACACCTTGGAGGAAGCATTTGTCCAACCTTGGTATGAAGCTGAGGCTTGAGGAGGAAAAACTCTAAGACATGACGGACCTCATAAACCATGCGATCCTTAAATATTGCGGTCTTATGATCAAGTCACACCAAGATTATCACCTTTGAAGTACAGTCCAACAACTTACAGTACTGTGCAGAAGTCTTCAGTCAGCCCTCATGTCTTAACTGCACAGCCAAAAGGGTCAAATTATCTCTCTTGGCTGCATCGAGCCAAGAAAACAGGAGATTTGAAATTGCTGGAACTGGGTTGAGAACCCTTCACCACCTTATCAAAGCATGGACAGATAGGTGCTTCATAGTAAAACATCAACACCTATCTAGGTATAAGTATAATAGTAAAAGTATGAGTATTTGCATACACACAGTGGATTGGGAATAAACAGCGGTGTCTCCATAAGAAAATCACTTGTTTGTGAGACTAATCAGAAAAAGGCTTGAACTTTTTTAGGAAGCATACAGATTGGACTTTGGAGCAATGGGAAAAGGTTATGTGGTCTGATAAGTCCAGACTGACGCTATGCCAGAGGGTACTGAAATTGAAATTGTGTACTCTTTCACATGAGTGTATTTTGCTTCCAAGGGGCCAGACTCTCTTGTCTTTTTTATGTAGTCTTAAGCAACAGTTCTTCAGACTAATTTACTTCAATATGAAGAAATCAGGGATGGCTCAAGACTTTTGCGTGGTAATGTGGATATTTTCAATTATGGCATGCATCACAGGCCCGGCTGAAATAAAAACCAAAAGGGACCTTGATTAGTCATTTTAGATTCTGCGAAAACGTAAAGATTTGATCATTTAGCTAAGATTAGTGCTTCAACCCTAGGCACAAGGGTGAAGTACAAGCTGAGTGATCATGACCGTTTCCAGGGACAGCAGCCAGGGATCACGGACAGCTGCCTGAGCTGGGCGCATATCCAAAGTCGTGTGCTGGATGCAATCTTCAGCACTTGCGTTTCTCATGATTATAACCATTCGAACGCATTGGCTTCGATAAACAAAGTGTTACATTCTGTATACTGATCGTAGGAGCGCTCTGTTGAAATAACGACAGGACTAAATGGGAATCTCTAATCCTAGAGAAAACCCCAACCCTCTGCGCTGGACTAACTTACCGGCACCGAGCTAAGAGAGCTTACAAATTGGTTCAAGTGTATTAGGTAAAGGTTGGAACAGCAGGACRCGGGTGAGCTTTGGGAGCAGAATCAGATATCCAGAGTCGAGTTTCAGCAAGAAATCAAATACCAGATGCATGCGGTTTCCCAAAAAATGTTGAAGTAATAGATTTTGTTGATATCAGCCTGTTCTAGTAACAGCAGCCGGGGAAGGTTTGTTTGTTTAACTGCTTTTAATGGATGTAATTTAATTGGACAATTCTGGGAAACGTGCTACACGGCACTGTTTTAAAGACTGCAATTATTCTTTTAACATTTACATCGCTTTAGTTCCTTCCACCACAAATCTAATTACTCATCACCGCAGCCTCAGTGCTTCAATACTAGACTTATTATTATTACTATCATTATTATTATATTAAAATATAGCCTCTATTTAAAGTTTAATAATGTTTTTGAGGAAGCTCATCGGCCAAGACAGAGTGAGCGCTCGCAAACTTGGCACTACGAGCACGGTTCATGTCCGTTAGAAAAAGCCATGGGGTTTGGCTCACGTTCATGAAACAGCTGTCTGTATGTAAGACCAAGAAGCTTTTTGAGTTTCATGAAAAACATCCCTAAAAAAAAAAAAAAAAACAAGTACATGAGAGGCATCAAGAAAAGAAAAAAGAAAAAAAAAAAAAAACCAGGGGAGGGAATGCATCACCTAAGCCACAGCTCAGGTTTCCAGGTCTCGAAAGCAGACACAGTACTCCTGTGTAGAGCATTGTGTGATCTCAGAAACCTGGCATTGTGGCCGTATGTGGAGGAGGACAAAAGACAGAAACGGAGTAGAAACCTGAAGAGTTCTCGATGGCGTTCCAAGAAAGAGCTCTTTGAACACATCTTTGTCTGACAAGCTGGACTGAGATTTTTCTTTTTTTCACCCCAAAAGGAACAAAACCGGTCATTTAGAAAGCAGCACAAGCGACAAATATGAGTAACGAAAGGATCAGATGAGCAGGGTGTTTTACACATTCAGCTTGAAAGCTTTGAAAAAAGGTAGGCTGAAAAGCAGAGGGACGCCATACTGCACGCACATTTAAGCATCTTGTTGACGCACGTGTGTCTCAGGCCAATCCGTTAAGCCAATATTCTGGTTTTGTTCATGCGATGAAGACAGACATCACAGACTACATTTAAGTTTGCATCCCGAAATGATCCGAAACAGACGGAATCCCAAAGCTGTCCAAACACCACACCATACACAGTTATAAACTTTTTTTTTTTTCTAATCATGCACGAGGGGCGTTCAAGTCAATCTGGGACTTTTGACCGTGCAGAATAACAGAACGGTTATGGAAGTCTTACTTTATTTCACTATATAATCCCCCACTACACTAATGCACTTTATTTTGCATGTATTTTGCTAGTGCTTGAATACCAATCACGGTAGAACATTTTCTCAGACTGCCCACTTGACGTCTAAAACCCTGGCCTCCCTTGAACTCCTTTAATGGCCCAAACGTGTGGAAATGGCCTGGATTGAGTTCAGGACTGTACGGTGGTTGTGGGAATAACAGCCAGGCGAGTTTCTGTAATGTGCAAGTGGTGTTTCACTTGCTGAATGTTCTTGGGAATTAATGCCTTGTTTTACTGCGGCTAAGGATCTCAACACTGTACTATGAAGTCTCCTGTGAGTGTCAATGTTTATAACCTCTTTCACTAGAAATGTTGTGATTCCCAAAGTCCCGGTTTGACTTGAATGCCCCCTGTACCATACCGTAAAAAAAAAAAAAAGATAACAGCAGATGTCTTCAAATGTCTTCCTGCAATAAATCATCACATTTTCTTAAGGGTGTAAAAACTTTTGCACAGTAATTATCCTCTTTTTTTATTTACAAGTGATAAAACGGCAAAACATTCCAGCCATTAGGGAAGTGTTTGGTTAAAAATCTTCCTCTTCCAGATGCTAAGAGACCTGAATTCATTTGTGTGGTTTATCTTTCATCCTTTTTATGTTCCACATTTTTGTGGCTTTTTAAAAATAACCTGGGAAAAAAAAACTCTAGTGCTACTCTAAACTTCTAGCACTGAAAAAAAAAGAAGAAAAACAAATGTGTTTTTCTTTTATCTGTACAAGCCTTACTAATAACATCATGTATATAGATATTAGCCTGTTTTATCTGGCTGTTTATTTCTGCACTTGACAGAACCTCCTTGGTTAAACGGACCCAGTTCCTGTGCCAATTCCAGTCTCAGATTCCTGTTCTTGACGAATAGAAATGGACACCGATGTGGTCTTCTCCTTCTGAAGCCCATCTCCCGCTGAAGGATCACTGCTTTTCAGGTCACCATGGATGTAAAGGATAGTTATGTCAGTTACCGTGAACTTCCTCCTCTGCCATCTATCAGACGTTTCCACCTGCACAACTGCTTCTCGCCTCAGGCATGATGTCATGCACTGCAATGCCACCACATATTTGGCTATATATTTTGGAAAATTATATAAATGTACAGGTGTACATGGGGCGAAAAAAGAAATGAATTGTTGTACGTATTGCGATTCTGTTGTGTGGTAAATCGTATTTCGCCACAGTGATTTCAGAATCCAAGTAAAAATTTTATCTGTTTCTTTGTTTTATTTGAGGTGGAATAATGTCACATTTCCTCTATAATTCTACAGGTAGTGTGCCATATCTTAATCAGGTGTTGCCAGGCAAAACAGCCCCATGTGGTAGGAGCAAAGTTTGTTCAGAATTGTAAAAAAATCAGAATTTGTTCAGAATTGTAAATATATATATATTATACACACACACACACACACACACACACACACACATTACAGACCAAATGTTTAGACACACCTTCTTATTCAAAGAGGTTGAATTTGTATTATGGCAAGAAAAAAGCAGCTAAGTAAAGAAAAACAAATGACCATCATTACTTTAAGAAATGAAGGTCAGTCAGTCCGAAAAATTGGGAAAACTCTGAAAGTGTCCCCAAGTGCAGTCACAAAAACCATCAAGCGCTACAAAGAAACTGGCCGACATGTGGACCGCCCCAGGAAAGGAAGACCAAGAGTCACCTCTGCTGCGGAGGATAAGTTCATCCGAGTCACCAGCCTCAGAAATCGCAGGTTAACAGCAGCTGAGATCAGAGAGCAGGTCAATGCCACACAGAGTTCTAGCAGCAGACACTGATCTCTAGAACAACTGTTAAGAGGAGTTAAGAGGAGAGTTTGGGCTAAAGAACACAATAAAGAAAACTCTTTGAATGAGAAGGCGTGTCCAAACTTTTGGTCTGTACTGTATACACATATACACACATCCGTGTGTGTGTGTGTGTGTGTGTGTATATGCATGTAATTGGTACACTGTTGGAAAAGTCACACTTAAATGATTCAGATCAACAAACTAATTTGAATATTACATGAGGATAACCTGAATAAATACAAAACGCAGAATGAAAAAAATTTCATTTATTATAGAGAGAAAAGCTGTCCAAACCTGCCTGGCCCCATGTGAGTAATTGTAATTGCACCTAAACCTAATAATTGGTTGTGGCACCCTTGGCGGCAAAAACTGTAATCAAGAGTTTGTGATAACTGGCAATGAGTTTTTCACATCACTATGGAGGGATTTTGGCTCCATAGCCAAATTGTTTTAATCCAGCCACTTTGGAAGGTTTTCATGCATGAACGGCCTGTATATAGTCATGCTCGAAACATATGGACAGAAACTATTAATGTTAAACATTGTGTCATTTTTAGTTTCCAGCTTTCTATATAGTTTCCAGTTACTGTCTGATAATCAGGCACGCCATTAACAATAATTCAATCGCAAATACTTGGTCTTTGATAAGAATTTAAACAGTCAATGCTTATCTGAAGCTAGCCAGTCACAGGATGTTTAACATAAAAACTGAAAGTTACAGAACGCAAACGCCAGACAATAACGTCGACTTAAATGAACAAGCCAAAATGCTCTACAAGTCTTATTCTGCCAGGAGAAATCTTTTGCAAACAAAAGATATAATCTTTTGTTGAACTCTAATGCCTAAACTTGCCTTCTTGATGTATTTAAAAAAAAAAAAAAAAAGGCTTTGAGGACACTTCATAGATCTGATGTCATCATTGGCTGAGGCGGCCAAAACAAATAATACAGGAGCAAGGAATCAATATATAACTAATCGTCGATTTGAAACGCACACGGCAAGAGACGATTACGTCTCGAATCGTGCCAAACAGAGAGATCATGTTTCTATGGGTTTCTTTGTTTGCACGTTTTACTCGTTCTCATAAAACTACCCCACGCTCCATAATCTGTCAGACATGTCAGAGCTGTAATTCAAACAGCCAATGGCAGCTTTCAAGCTTTGCTACAGTTTCTGAACAAGCACTGGCCTTGACCCAAGGGTGGAGTCTCTGTGATCTGAAAGGGTTCTTAATCCTCCTCAATTCTGCTAGTTGAAAGCTATAAACACTATCCATTTAAACGTCCTTGAGAACATCTGAAACGGCCAATCGGCACCCATTTCTAATCCGCTCAAGCCTGCGGATCATAAAAGCTCGGAGAAAGTTCAGGTGTGTGGACGAGTCGGACATGCTTTTGATTACTGGAGCACAAACATTTGAAACATTTGCTCCCTGCTGCTTAAACACACGTTCAGGGAGCGCGGTATGATTGTGTAAGAACGAGGCAGGGATGAGATCATCGAACGCAACGCTTTTAAGCACAGGCTTAAAACAGATGGCATGTCATGAGAACGTAAAACATTAACTTTAATCTTAACCCGATGCACAGCACGGGGGCTAAAGAGCCGCGTGACCTATTGCTTTTTTTCCCCCAGGTGGTGAAAAAAAAACGCTCCAAGAGTCCATGTCGCAATCCTTAAGGCCGTTTGACGGGAGACGACGCCTGCAATTCATCTACAACTCCGACGCATCATATATTTCGTCTAACATCCGAGCGACGTGCGAGGGACGTTTCAGAGAAAAAGATCGGTGTTCAAGTTTCATAAAGAACTCTAAACTAGCTCGGTCATAAATTAACAGGCGCTCTGTGGGTCTGAGCATGCCTAAATATTAGCTCACCCGTGATGTCAGCGAGACTGAGGGCAGGGGTTTCCTGTGCCTGTGGCAAAGACCCAGGTTTTTCTAAGGTCAGCGCTGTGCTCCAAACGACGCAACGTGGCCTTCGGTTTCCATGCCGACGGCATATGCGCTTCCTGTGCCGACCTTGGAAAGCTACGCTTTATTACTCGGGTTCACACACACATACACATGGGACCATGACCAAAGCAGGAAAAACTATTCCTGCCAGGCAAATCTGGCATGTGCGCTCAGCTTTAGGTAATGGAAGAGATTCAGAAATTCAAACGCAAAAGCAGAAGATGACTGAAAGGTAAAATGGTGTCTAGGGCTGAACATCTTCCAGTGCGGAACGCTGGGACGACAGTTCTGAGAAACCGCTTGAAAGCATGTCGTCCATAACGAAGAAACACTTGATTTGAGTGAAAAGCTGAGAATGTACATTACAGTACAAGAGTCGCTGAGGAGGTTATAGACAAAGCATTGAAACCTTGAGGTGTCGGGTGCGGCAGAGTGATCAATCAACCTGGAGCAAAACAACCAAGCCACTGTAAACACTGGGGATGCGTAGCGGTATCAGGTTTCTGACCGATACTGTGCTCATACTGTATACATGTAAGGAAGCAAATGCTCAGATACAGCAAGACGACATGCGCGAGTCGGAGCACTAATAACAGAACAGACAATGACGACACCCTGTTCCATAGTTAAGTATTAAAGAAACAACTTCTGCATCTTCAAATAATGACAAACCGTTTGAACAGCATCAGTACTACTGTTACCCAAGACGTGTACATGTACTGTGCAGAAGTCTTGGACTCATATAAAACTGTTTTTAACCCAAATAACTTTCTATATTTAGTTGGTATGATGATGACCCTTTGTTTAGAATATAGTCTCGGGTAAAATTTGTACAGTTTCATAAGGAAATAAGCGGGTTAGTTTTATTTAGCATCCGGCACAATCACCCACAGTYCTTCTGAGCACTTTGTCACACCTGCTATTTTTTCCATGCATGCAAAACCCAAAAGTTTCATTTCGACACATTCTACTTAACACGCATGGTGTTTAAACATTATATGCTGTTTAAACAGTGGTGGCAAAATATATTAAAACAACATGTGTCATTTATTATATAGTCCTTTCTGTGCACAAAACCTAATTTCACTTATTAGGTCGAGCTTACCTGACTCAAGAGTTCAAAGTGCTATTTAACTGATCATGAAAAACTGGCTCTATGTTAATGGTATTCAGCTTCTGGATACATGGCCTGAGTCTCCTCCAGATCTAAACACAAAAAGAAAACTGCTGGACAATGGAGAAAAAGCCAGTGGCAGTCAAGAAACCGTCTTCTGTACACAATCTTTATGAGGCATTCTTCAGGCATAAACGGAGCGAGGAACACCAGAGCACTGCAGACATCTTTTTGAAAAGAACGTCATACTAATTATTAAAAGCTCTTTAGCAAGTTCATTGTATAAAATAAATTATGCTTATAAACTTTGTCATTATTCCAATTTTTTTWAAATAATTAATTAATTAATAATTATTTTAACATGTTTTTTAGTATAGTTTTACAAATTTTACTGATATAAAAGAAAAATCAGAATACCATTACAACATTAAGTCGTCATCAATTTGTCCCAATACTTTTGGACAGTTTCTCATCAAGCATGAAATTTAGCACAAGGAGTGCATTGCTAGCCGCAGACAGCTTAAACTGAAACAAAAGAAAAAATGAAACTAAATTAGTGAGGGTTATGATGACAAGCATGACGCCTGAATACTGCCAAGTAGGTCATTATTTCAGTATCTGCATCAGTATCGATTTGAAGTAATCACTCCACTCATAGTTGCTGTTCATCCTCGTTCAGGACAGGTGGCAAACCCGGGAAATTCCAACATGCTGAGGTGCAAGAAACAACAAGGTTTCCGTTTCAGTCTGACCTCAAAGCATGCAGATTACAACTTTTGCACTGGGTTTGCACTGGTACAACGAAATGAAAGCGATCACTCATTTTCCAGGGAGTTCTCGCATTTTGATTCCCAAAGCGTCACCGCATCCGTGATTTCCAGAGTTAGCGCAGGCATTTCCACGTTCCCGGGGTTTCACAAGGAACGAGCTTCCTTCCCACAATCCTGCCCTGCGTGATTCCTCCTGTTCTCGATTCACAGCCAGATCAGGTGCATCCCGTCTTTTCCACTCACACTCTGGACAACCAGAAAGACGAATCATAACATCCACTGAGGACGCAAAAAGGGATCCTGAGTGAATGGCGCCTGAAGGGTTCTTTTGATGCAAAACACATGGAGCATAAATTACTCAAATATCCGTGTATAAAAACAGAGCAGGTCTAGTAGGTTTGACCTTAGGCTGAACAGAAGACTCTGTTTTTGAAGCCAGTGATGTCACCCTGGAGATGAGTACAAGATAAGTAAAAAAAGAAAAAAGAAAAAGAAAAAGGAAGCTTGTGGCCTTTTGATGCAGGGGTTTCCTTTAACGAGAATTCCAGGCCTGAGAAGATACGAAGTACGTAGCAGACGTTTCACTTTAAAAAGAGATAAATATAGGAAACCGTGTCTGTATTTATCTCTTTTTAAAATGAAACGCATATATACTGAATATATGCTCATCACAAGCTCAAAGTGTCAGCAAGACCGGTTTCTGACAGAGACGGGGTCAAAACATGAACTTGTTAAGAAAACACAATAAAATATATATATGTTTAACATTCCATATGGTATATCATTTTTCCAGAAGGAAAAAAGTCAATGCATTCCATAAACTGTGCAGTACGAGACAACTCAAATGTTCCATTTCGCAGTGAGTGTTACAGTGAGGACTTTAATGGAACGAGATTCTTTCATGCACAGAACATCCGGCAATTCAGGTTCACACCCAATGCTTTGATAWGAACCGATAAACTGAGGATTTGAGGAGTGCCAACATGCATCTAACCTTGGAGCATTACCAACCTACAGAGATTTTGTCTGTGTTCACATTACAAGCCACGTTGCTCTGTTCCAATATATATACTGTATATATACTGGAACAGAACAACGTGATACATACATACACATACATACATACATACATACATACACATACATACATACATACACATACATACATACATACATACATACACATACATACATACATACACATACATACATACATACATACATACACATACATACATACATACACATACATACATACATACACATACATACACACATATATATATATATATATATATATATATATATATATATATATAAAAAAAGGGAAAAAATATATATATTATTTTTTTTTTTTTTTTTATGGTCACAGGGGATTTGAATGTCGTGACTGGTCACGTTCATAATTTCAAGTGACTTTTACAGTGCCTGACTTTAATGTGGACGGATCGGTCCTCTAAAACGGCATGCATGTGCACATCGATATGTCTTTGCTCGCGCCATCTGGCTTACAAATTTGTGCGAGTGCACGTTCTTTTCAAATAACGGATGCGATTTTGGCAAAAAAWTCGATTGGGATTTTGCTCTGGAGGACGGCAAGTAGTTAGCCGGCAGTAATTGTTAAGAATACAGCAGAAGGAAGAAAGCCAGACGTTTTGCGTTGGCTGTTTTAGCAGCTGTTGCTAGCGCTGCTATGAAATCCCCACGCTAAGGTTGACTGACGATCGCCCTACGCATGCGCAGAGGCAAAAATGTCACATGATTTCTGATCAACCCGATCCTATTCAAGTCGCATGATGATGTACGGCACCAATATCTGATCTAGGATCACATACGAAAGTGACTCAGATCTGATCAGCTGCTCTTTTAAAAATAAATAAATAAGTTCAAAAGATAAGGTACAAAATATGAATCTAGTCATTTCAGGCTGGTATTGTGCACGGAACCACAAAAAACTGTCCTTGAAAGTATAATGAGTAGTAGCTCTCCTAGTCTAAGGTTTGGTGTGAACAAACTTTGAATTCAAATCAGTGAGTTCGAAACTTTGCATTACTTTGCATTAATGAGAAATTGCAAATTGTAATAAAAAACATTAAAAAAAAAAACAAACTTTATTTTAAAGATCTACCCATGCTGCATTGCTGCGTCTCACACTCAGTGCTGCATCATGTTCAGAGGCGTGCTGTGCCAAGTACAACTCGTTTCAAAGCACGCTCACGAGGAGGATTGCCGACGTCTTCAGTTTGGTCCGTCATGCAGCATGTACAGTACAACAGAATGAAAAAAATAAATAAATACTCTATTCACGTGTATAAATAAATAATTAAATCCATGTAGACGACTGACAGACTCTTAAGATAAACATATAATAAAACATGCTGGAATTCAGAGGATCTTAGTCACATCCTTGTCCTCATGAGAACTTTAGCTCAGATACAACTTCATCACCCATGAGGCAGACATGTGGGGGGGGGAGTGGGGGTTATGGGGGGGGAAGCAAAAATGATTTCAGTTCTGCCCTGTCAGCATACCGACAGAATTATAGCAGGCTCTTAAACACTTTTGATCAGGATCTTGGACGACGTACGAAAGCGTCACATTCGATCCGTCAGCACATGCAGCCAGATTTCTGGAACTTTCACGAAGAAATGTGGAAAAACTGGAATAATTCCTTACACAGTCTTACCCAACACTTGTGACCATCACATAATACTCACAAGGCTAAGCTTTCGCTCTGGAGATTTCGCAATAATGCATGGGAACCTTTTTTTCCCTGTAGGTGACTGGTTGTGTTACTTCTTTTGTGATGACATGTCCCGACATAACATGATTTGCAGGTACCTTCATTAACATTAATGGAATAAATAAATAAAACAAAAATAGACTGAAGCATTATTTGACAAATTGTATTTCTTGCTCTGAACTGAACGAAAAAAACTAAAACTTTCACTCGGAGATCACAAGATGGATGGTAGAGCTTTAAGGGTCAGGCGCAAACCAAGTTAAACCAGTCGTGCTCACTGAGGGGGCGGGATGTTCTATTCTCTCCCCTGTCAATCATAATGACMTTAGCCAATCCCTGGTGCAAAAGAGTGCTAAGAAAGCAAGGCTTGGAGGGAGGTCAGGGGAATGTGGCCGAACCTAGCCGAGTTCCTGTAATGTGCAAGTGGTGTTGGTGAATAAGATGCGTACAGTTCCCATAGGCAGATGCGTCTATTCTGGAATTTGGCTACAGATTTTCAGTTGGTTTTCCAGGATCAGGAGTTCCACTCGTTGGATGTTAATGGGAAATACTGCAGCGGGCCTTGGCCGTGATCGCCATTCACGGATATTTGCGCGTCTTTAAAACGTTTGCACCATTCAAATGTTTTACTGAGTCTCAACAATGTCCTGTGCTTGAAGTCTTCTGTAAATGTTAAATCACGTTGTCTCGAAATTTTCCAGTGCCCAAATTGAGTATAGGGAAAAGTAATGTAATCTCATAAACTTTATGTAAATACAGTAAATTCAAAAGTCATTGGAAGTCCAAGACCGTGTAGGAACAATCATGCTAAAATGAGAAGCAGTGCCACTCCCAATTTGCTTCACTGATCTAACTTGAACTTCAGACACTGCCTCTTGACATCTGCTCTCTCCGGAAGTCTGAAACGAAGGAGCTGAAGACGAATGCAGAGAGATCAGGCCCTCTGAAGCAATGCGTCTGGGAGTAGAGCGAGTGAAAGTGGAGGAGGACAGCAGTACAACACTCGAGCATGTAGGGAAATCACCGTTTGAGTAGCCTGTTCGCTCGGCTGTATACTCATCGCAGAGAAACGCCTTCTCACATCACATCAACTGGACAAAAGCTTCTTGCAAGAACTCACAAACCCACTTCATCATTCACGGTTTGGACAAAAGCCTGCCACGCTTCCACGGACAGCGCCACGGAGGAACGACTACCGCCCGCTAAGGGAGACACGGAGCTGAAAGAGAACCCACAGATATCATGTTTAATAACCGAAGACAAAAACATCGCCTTCAGCATGAACATTACGCAATGTTGTTTTATTCAAGCGGCAATCATGGTCTGAAATCTCTGGGTTGGAAAAGGAGGAAAAATATGATATTTAAAGATATGACCGAATGTTTGGTCTATGAAAAAAAAAAAAAGGACAAATACACAGGCCATTGTTTAACTAAGCCTGATTATAGCTCTTGAGCTTGGGCTTTACTTTATACCACAGCACTACTGGACTGAGACTGAACAGAATGTGCTGAATGATTGAACTTTTTCTTTTCTTTTTTTTTTTTTGTGAAMAGCAGATCCGAATGTAGTACAGGATAAAAGTCACATCACATGTTTAGATGAAATTGGTCTAGGCCCTATTCCTTGGGGGACAACCCTGGACGGAGTGCCAGTCTATCGCAGGGCACAAGCACGCACACAGCCACACTACTGCCAATTTGGAAATGCCAATCAGTCTAACCTACACGTGTCTTTGAACTGTTGGAGGAAACCGGAATACTAGGAGGAAACCCATCGATCATGCAAACTCCACACGCGCACACACACACCTCGAGGTTAAACCCTAACTCCTAGAGCAGCAGGGACACAGCGGTAATCATGAGATAAATTATTAAAAAAGAAAATGAACACTTTGATTATCGACAAACTCTACATATAGTAAATTCCTGACCATGACATAGTACTTGTGGTAGCTTGCAAAACTTTTACAATTAAATTATTTCGCAGGTCCATATTTAGATATTTGTGAATTTAATTGGGTAGCATTAATGTGGTGCTTTTTAATTGTCTTTGTCTCATCCAAAGGAGCTTGTGTGGCACAGAATAAAAAGAATGAAAAAAAAAGATACTTGTTAACGAAAAGAATTCATAATGGGTGATATGGTAAAGTTTTCTGTAAGATCATCTTATTTTAACATGGAAGGAGTCTCCAGCGTCAATTCAGTTCCTTGCTAATATAAGAAATTCCATTATTATACAACAGTTAGTCCTGACCAAGCAATCCGATTGGACAAGAGGCATTCCTGGAGTGATGCACAGTCACAGCACTGGGACGTTTAACTATACGCAGCATGGAGGAAAGAAGAACGGTATGGAACACAGTTGTGAGGAGAGAGCAGTTACCTGCCAAAACCCTCCTTCAAAACCATGTCATGAGAGCATGTTCAGCTAAATAACACATCTGAGAACATTGTTAATGTAATTAACACTTTGTCTACTTAATAATTGCTTTTACTATACGTCATTCTGAAATGCTTCCCTGTTTTTGGCAAAAACATTTTTTTTTATGTTATACATGATATACATGATAGAGAAAAAGTGTTATATTATCCTATCTAAAAATTCACTTTTTCCACTTAGAGACTTTTTAGCACTATGTTCCGGCTGTTTACTTATGCCCAAGTCAAGCCAACTAGCTTTTAACACAAGGCTAACCCCTAATCACGGTTACTTGGTGTGTAAAATTTACAGAACTGTCCTCCACCTGCACGATTTATTCTGCTCACCTTTTGGCTACAGTGTACCGTGAACTACTTCCACCCCTGTGGATTACAGTAACTGTCGGTCGCCGGCTCTGCCAGTAAACAAACAAATCATAATCTTTTGGTAATAATTGGTGTTTGAAATGACTGCTGTATAAAAACGAAAATCACACTCGAGGTCGTCCTGCACCCTTGTGCCTACAAACCTCATCACTGCAGCACTGAGAGTCAGCACAGGAGCACTTCAAAAAGTGCTTCAAAAGAGTTGAGCTTTATGAAAAACCTAGTAATTATCATCATTACAGCTCATTATCGATTGTAGATCATTTCATTAAAGCGCTTCGTCATATGTACTTTACATAATATTTCTTTTTTTTTCCCCCAGGTAATGTACTAGAGAAGAGAAATGGTTCTTAAATAATGATGTTAACAATAATAATTCCAGTAACAATGCAGTGGGTTAAAGACCAGAAATGTTAATGAATAACCCTTTAACAGTCATGTTTGTCTTTACATTTTGTTCTAGATTTAATAGACAGCATTTCCACATGGCGTAGGCTTGCTTCACCAGACGGCAGCTGTAAACCTTAAACACCTGGCGTTCTACGCAATCTGACACCGAGCACGTAYCCGTTCATTCTTCCTACAAAAGCACACAACTCAGTGATGCATAAATGACAGCAATGCTGACCAACAGCATAGCACAAGCTCTAAGGTACCAGCCAAGAAAAGTTAAAACTCATGTGAACTTGCAACCTTCAAACCAAGAAAGCAGCAGCAATCACAGAACCTCCGGTCTTCCTCTCTGGCCTTATTCTCTAGAGATCAGACTTCGGCATGGTCTGATTTATCGCGCTCCTGCTTGAGCTGGGTCTGCAAGGGAGGCAGGCCTGTGGCAGGCTTGCGGTCGTCATCGTGATTAAAGAGCCCTAACACACCGGCGGAATTCCATATGCGTGACCATGCCTTCTAGAGAAACACATTTGTTTAGGCTGAGCTTAGAGGATACGTGGAGGCGGTAAGCTTGCAGTGGCTTCCAAGGTCAGGGTGTGCGTGAACCAGCCGCCGGCGGAGCAGCTCATCCGAGAGCCGAGCCAGAATACCGCTGTGACTTTGGAAGAGACTGGGTCACGGCTCCTTGCCCGACAGCCACCGTGCGCAGTTCTGTTCCTGTTCTGCTCGGCTGCTGGAATTTATGGACTGCGGCGGTTTCTTTCTTTTTAGATGCGCAGATTACAGACCTTCTCCAAAGTGATACAAAACGCATCATTCTGCATCGAGGTCGAGTTCACAGAGCTATAAAAACTGTTATGTGGGTTGCGGCTTTGCAACCAACTCTGTGGCCCGACGGCTCAACTTCAAGTGACCATGTCATGAAAAAACAATAATATAACACTGGAAAAGCACTTAGTGCCAAGTCGTGTCATAAAGCCGTATATCCTCCGAGCAACACCAGCTTCAGACTATTATGCAATCAGAAATGCGATGCGTTTTCTGCACTTCTTAAAGCAATTCCTGTATCTCAATAAAGGGTTATGAAATTGTGATTTCTGCTACCAAGAGCAAGCAACCTCAGCACAAAAAAAAAAAATAACAAGGAGACCGCTAGGGCTATTTCAAGACATTTCAAGTCTAAACTATGATTACATTGGAACAGGGTTGATGAAATATTCAAGTCAGAAACGAAGCCACAATTGAAGACGTGGTGAAACGAGATCCATCGGGATGTGGAAAGTGAGAAACAGTGCATCATCTGTCACTGGACGCTTTGAGGTAAATCAAACGCATGCTCTCAGCATAACAGAATTCCGCAGCTCTTTTAGTCACAAAGTCAAATTCGTCTTCTTGCACTTAATCCCGTGTCAAATGCAGAAACCCTCTGACCTTACAGTGAGAACGACGCTATCCGTTGGTCCGTGTTAACCTTTCTTAAAGTTGTGAGTGCAACTCGCAACAAAACAAAACACCTCAACCAGGTGTTGCTTGTATAGGTTTGTTCGCAGTTTTAATCTTCTGTAGCCAAACCAAAGACAGGGAATTTATTGGACTGGTGCTAGTCTAAAAACACTTGTCTAAAAAAAAGCCGCCAAAATGTGTGTCCGGCATCGGATTACGCGGCACTCTCAAGGTAGCTTCAAATATAGAGATGGTTAGGTGTGCACCGATCAATGTCGTAAGCACATGATTCTTTCATCCTATTTCTATCTTTAGAGGATCTTAATCATATAATATGATGCAAAGAACATATCACACATTCAAGCAAAACGTTACTGCCATCAATCTGACAATTCTGTAACGATCAGAATATTTACCTACACTGAGAGTTACATCAAAAAGAGAGATCTTTATCTTAGTGTCGGCATGCTTTAAAAAAAAAAAAAAACAGTGAGCAATAATGACAACTCCACGACCAATTGGCAAAACCCAACAGTATATTGTGCAAAAACTAAACAAAAAGGTGCACCAAAACCAACAAAGAAAATATTGGTCGCACTACAATGCGACGAGGAATAATTGCTATACAAGCTTTAAACTTGTTTCTTTCTTTCTTCCGAGAATGGTCAAGAAAAAAAATGGCCACTTTGAGGATCTGCGTGTATCTACTCTACAGGACTTGTTTCATCACAATCCTCAAACACTACCAGGCGTGACTAAGCCTCATTAGATATACTTTACTGAACAATTCACATTTACTCAAGATTCTCAGTTGTCACTTCAGATAATTGTTGTGTAAAGTTGTGTAACCTTACATGTCCACATGTCCATGTACTGATCTCGTCATCGGTCGACATTTCCAAACATCTCCACATATAGAGCCGGAGTAAACACATGAGCATCCCTTGAACAGGAAGTCACCATCACACAGGAAACTACTGTGTAATGTGTCACCTATGGAAAACAACCGTCTACTTCCTGAGTACATAAACGGGTTGATAAAGGTGATGTAAACTAAGCTAAAGAGAGGAATACAGTACAGTAGGTGCAGGAGGTTGAGGATGCGGGTATAAACATATACAATACTAGAACATGATTTGCTGAATCATCTCACACAAAATGCAACCATGGACACGGAATTATGGGAATAAAGGGAATTAAGGGAATGGTGCGGATTTAAAGTGACAAAAAGGTTTGTCACCTTTAGCTTTGGTTACACACACAATGTGGTGTCCAGTTCATGTGTGAAAATGATTCCTCATGTTCCCACAGCCATTCTTTCCACATCATCAGGGAAGAAAAACTCCATAGATGTGATATCCTGGTCGATCAGTACATTCAGGTCATCAGCGGATTTCATTTTATTGCAACGTTGGATTGGTGCTGAGCCTAGATCAGACGAACTGAAGCAACCTCAGATCATACACAACACTGACTCCAGAGGCTGGTACAGTGGCCACCGTGCATTGCTTCGTGCGCTTACCCTCTCAACCTGACACACCCATCACTCTGGAATAGGGTCAATTACAAAGGAATCAGAGCACATGACCTTTTTACATTGTTGCAAAATTCAATCTTTTAGTTACCTTGCAAACCAGCCTTTTTTTTGATCAGTCTCACTAACAAATGGTTTTCTTAAGAGACACAGCCATTTAGTCACCATCCTGTGAGTTCTCATTACATTGTGTGTATGGAAATGCTCCTTCACTCCTGAACATATAATATTAAAATATAACAATAATTATACACCTTTTTTGGCCAGGCACTATTATAAATAGACAAGACAAACCTTGTTTTACACACACTAACACACACATACTCAGGATTAATTTGGTAACATGTACAGTAGCAGAACAAAGCATGCTGCCAACCAAACAAGTAACTGCAGAAATTTCAAGCCTATACAAGCACAATTCTCGCAGAGCTTAAGTGCTTCAGGAAATCTCAAAACGTTCAATTCAATAAGACAGAAGCATGTTCATGCCCATGCCCAGTACAAAGCAAACTGTCCGAATGGATTATTTTCCTCTAACATGTTCCACACAACGAACTGTAGAAGCAGTTCAGCCTTTCATGCTCATGATAAATGAATTTCAACATTGTCGTGATTTGTATGCTGGAAATGATGGCATGGCAAAGTTTATGCATGTTTACTTCATCCAAAATAGAAGGCAAGTCATCATTCTGATGATGACTGGTTAGGCCAACCAGCTCTTGTTAGATAAACATGTTATAAAGTCAGGGTCATGATTTTCAAACACAACAAGAGAAAAACGTATTAACCCTTTAACTGGCGAAATTTACTAGACAGAGTAATAATGTTGCAGGAATAAATCAAAGCAACAAATAAAAAAAAGGATTCAAAAGCAATTTGGTTTTGGAGCTCGTTCTTAGTCTTCAGTGGTTTATTAAATCAATATAATGTATAACAATTTTTTTTCATTGCTCATTTCAGAGCTATAAAACTTTAGTACCAAAAATCAAGAAAAGGTGGATTTAAAAAAGTCAACATTAAGGATTATTTTATGGGATGGATTGTAGTTAATCATTTAGAGAAGACTGAAGAATGAGAGATACTGAATGTACTATTCACTACCATACCATTAGGGGAAAAAAGGGGCTTCGTTTTTTCTTTTTTTTTAAGTTTACAAACTTAATAGCTGAAAAGTTTCTATTTGAATCTTAAACATGAAACAACCAAGTTGTCAATTTTTTTATGCACAATTACTCTGTAGAATCAATATTCCAGGCACACAGATTATTTTGAGAATACCTTCACTTTTCATTCATAATTTGAGTGATTTTTGAGTGAATCTTTCAAAGGTCCTATGAAAACAGTATGAAAAGTGGAAATGTGTCACATTTTATGTATTCTTCTATTTTTAAACAAACTCACTAAGAGTGAAGAAGGAGGCATGCATTTTTAAATACAAGAATTATGTTCATTTTCAGCCACTTCTAAATAGTCATAGCTGGCTTGAAGTTACACTGAAATCTAACGGTTTGTTTTTTTGTTTGTTTAAATTTGGATAATTTAACTACTGCTAAACAGCTTTATTTAGCCTTTAGTTCATTTCGTTTCAGTCAAATTGAGCTTTTTACTTAATTCAATTCTTGAAATTTGTGGCACGTAACCTCCCACATAAACAGAGCAGGTGTCGGGAAAGAGGAGTGCTTTTACATAAACAGAGTGGGTGTGGACAGGGAAGTGTCCGTGTATATACAGTAGAAGCGTTTTTCTTGCAGACTACTTTTTATAATACTTGTTAAATTTTTTGCTTCTGAATCGCTGGCTTCTTGAAATCTGTGGTATTTCTTTGTAAACAGACTAGGTGTGTCCATGCCGTATTTTCTCACAACTGCTGTTATGTTGATCGGACTTTCAAAGTTGTACTTAGTTTCTTTATTTTCACCTTCGATTAAAATTTGCCAGATTTCAATTATTAAAAAAAAWATATATATATTAATATGTTTGTTTTTTAGAAAGAATTCTCCCTTTCATGCTGATATTTGAACTAATTGAGTAAGTCTTGCTCTTACTGTATTTCTGTAAAAATCTTTGTTTGACTTCTTGAAAACGGTCTCATGTCTATATAGACGGATTAACCGTGTCCATGTTTATAGAAGTGTTACTTTCAGTCAGTTGTAGGTTTAACTCACTTTACCTCAAAAAAATTTTCCTGTCCCATCACACATTTTAAAACTTTTAAAACAGTCTAATTTCACTTTTTTWAAAAAATTCATTTAGAATTCATTTGCTTTTTAATAGATGAACATGTGATATCTGCTGCCCACTCGCATACACATACTAGTCGTGTGTGTTCTTAGAACTGTTAATATTTCAGGTGTAGCTGGACTTCGTCTTCTATTAAGTAATTCTCTCACACTCTTTTGTTTAAATGTAATTTAGTTACACTCTGAGGCGCGCGCGCGCACACACACTCCTCTGCGTTGAGCTGTAGGGTGTAAGTGACTGCTCTAAGCGTGTTCTTGCTGACGTGAGAGCGGTCAGGTGTGTTTCAGGGTCATGTAGAGATCTCGGGCAGGTGTGAGAGTCTCCCCGTGCGTTGTAGGACACGGAGAGGGACATGAAGGAATTCAACAAACAGCTAAACAGAAGTGAAGAGCTAGACAGACAGCTAGGCGGTCCGGTGAGGTTAGGTGCGGGTACCTATGGAGACGAGCCGGATGTTCTCGCGGTCCAGAAACTCGAGCGCTACGGAGACGTTCTCGAGCTTCATCTGGCGGAAGGTGGGCCTGGCGTGGTACTTGCGGTACATCTTCTTCTGGCTGAGCACCTCGAGCAGCGCGATGAGCCGCAAGCCGTCGTTCAGGTCCATCTGCAGGTCGCCTATCCGCTTGTTCACGCACTTCAGGTGCTCGTTACACCAGCGCGTGAACGTGTTCTGCTGGATCTTCTTCCACGGCGCGTCCTCGGCCAGGTCCTTCTCCGTAGCAGGCATGCTGAAACTCTTACCCTGGTATAGTATATTATATTATGATTTTATTATAGTCGTCTTAGTTGGAGTCCTTCTGTGCGCGCCTCTCTCTCTGTGTGTGTGTGTATGAGTGCGTTGCACTGCCGAGCAGCGTCTGAACTCTTCCCTGTCCTCTGCAGGATCTTTTTTTTTTTTTCGGCCCCCCCCTTCTTGCCCGAGCGCCTGCGCATGCGCACTATAAAACACACTGCTTCTGGATAATGAGTAGTTCATCTCAGACCTGCATCTTTCCACAGAAAAAGTGGAATTTGGGCCATAAAAATCTAAAGAAATGTATACATCTTCTTTCACATATAAAGCTTCTTTAATAGCAATAACTTTCTTTTAAACTTTYACTCGCACTGAGACCTCACACATCCAAGGCAGAGGGTTCGATTCGAAGCGTGGAGTTAGCATGTTCTCCTGTATTTTGGGTTTCTTTCGAGTACTCCCATTTCCTCCCACAGTCCAAAGACAGGCAGATTAGGCTAAGTGCTGTTCCCAAATTGCCCTAGTGTGTGAATGCGAGTGTGTGTATGTGTGAGTGCGTGTGCCCTGCCTACCATGCYCTGGGATARGCTCCAGGCCCACCACGACCCTGTACACAGGGTAAAGCAATAGACAGTGAGTGAGTGTTATTTCTCTTCCTGATAACACCAATTACTGTAACACCAATGACAGTTTAGAGAAAAATCCTAACAACTTTACAAAATAGCTTCCATGTGTAAGACCACATGGTTTTCACTCACTCATTAGCTATACCGCTTTATCCTGTATTCAGGGTCATGGGGGGCCTGGAGCCTATCCCAGGAGACTTGGGGCACAAGGTAGGGTACACCCTGGACAGGGTGCCAATCCATCAAAGGGCACACACATACACTCATTCACACACTATGGGCAATTTTGTGGAGGAAACCCACCAAGGATGAGGAGAACTCCATGCCGGGAATCGAACTCGGACCTTGGAGGTGCAAGGCAACATTGCTAACCATTACACCGCTATGCCACCCCACATGGTTTTCTATGATGTCAAAATTAATTAATTATTAGAGGTGGTCAGTTATGTCCAATGTTTGATTGTTATAATTATAAAACGAGTAACACCAATGACCGACTTAAAAGCTTCAAATAAAATTGCAAAAATATTTCTAAACAAATGAAGTAAGACATCTGACATCTTTTGCATTYGTCTAGTGCACTTTATCTATTGACCTCTGACGCAGGAACAATTTAATATTGTATTTTAAAATACAACTCTTTTGTGTAGCACTACAAGCACCAATGACATATTTTGGGGTGACTGATATTTATTTCATATTATTAATTATCATGAATTATTGCTTCATTATTTTAATGATTTACTTATTTTATGATATATTTCCCCTAACATTTTTCATGCTGATCATTCACTCATGGTCTATCCCACTTTATACTGGAGCCTATCCCAGTAGACATGGGGCAAGAGGCAGGGTGGACACTGGACATAATGCCAATCCATCGCAGGACAAAACACATATGGTCCAATGTCTTCAGGCTGTGGGAGGAAGCACATCAAGCACACAGAGAACATGCAACTCCATGAACATGGGCCCAAGGTCCCTCCGCCTAGTGCGCCGAGTTCCATGGGATAGACTCCATACACCCCCGCCCCGATACACCACAGAATAAGTGGTTGTGGTAAAAATAAATAAATCCCCATAAATGCAACATCATCATATCATTAACTTCTGTGTCATAGGGTCAAGGGTTCTGTTCCCTCCTCGGGTTTCCTCCGGGTTAGTAGTCAAGGTTTGTCACGGATCTGGAATCGGATGGGGACCGTCATCAGTGAGACTCTGGAAAATTGATCAGAAGGCACTTCCATCAGGGAACCTGCTGTTGAGCACTTAACCTTCCAAGGTATAAACGTTAAACTGGTTTTAAAGATGCGCTACAGTATATCTACAGTTGTTACTCCAGCACAAACACAACATACTGTACCCACTAAAGCTGGTACTGGCATGGTGAATTTGAGCAATGGAACCATCAAACCTCTAAACTCAAGTCTTCCACTATAGGGGTTACTGTATGTAAATCTGCTCTAGACCAAGTAACAAAGTGAAGGGTACTTATTTGAGTGTGTAGCATGTTCAGTAATTTTCTCGATGTTTCCAGCTAGAACATGATCAGCATTAGTCACTCAGACGATTCAACATTGCATCACAGCTCCTTGCAAACAAGGACATGCACCACACCCAATGTCGTACAAGTACAGTACAACAAGTGTGTGCAGTGTTTCATTTTGGCCTATGACCAAGCAACAGGTTCACACCAGACTTTGATTTGTATATCTTTTAAAAAAGGAAAAAGAAAAATACTGTCTACAAACTTCTACAAAGCATGGGCAGTGACACGTTCAGTCAGGACATAAGGGCATGTTTTTCGCCAGCGTACGGGTGACATCAGTTGGCTTGCCACAATGATAAAGAATGACCAAAAGGATTTGCTCATAGTGCCCCACCCTCTTGAGCTAATCAGTGTGTCGCAATCACAAGATTATCTTCTCAGGGTGCTCACCAAGTGTTGACACTCAAGGCCCAGCTGTCTGTCCGCATCATCAGCTGATTCATCTGAGGAGTTGCATCAACTTGCCCTAGAGCCAGTGTACACCTGTTAGTTATCTGCCCTTCTTGGATTCCTGTCACCAAATGTAAATTTGGGGAAAACCTTCATAATTCATTCAGGGACTATTTCTTTGTTTCGGTTTGGCTGGTTGTCTTGTTAGCTTATTAACAGAGAAGAAACCAATTTGAGCAGTTAATTGTTGAAGGCCTTGCTCAAGGGCCCAATCAGTGGCAAATTGGTGGTGCTTGGGTTTGAGCATGGGACGATTAGTAGTCCAGTGCCTTACCCATTGAGCTACGTCTGTCACCTATATGATTTCAGGGGCTTCACCACAAGATATAAACATCTGTACGCCTCAAAGGCAAAAGTCAATGGAATGGGAATGAAGTGAAAAATGCTGGAAGTTGGAGAGCTTTTTAAAAAATGATGGTTGCCAGTCGAACCCGTTCACTTATCTCATTCTTCTTTGGTGAAGGCGTGACTGACTGACTGACAAACACACTAAAGGAGCGATTCTAAAGAGCACTCCAGTCCAACCAGTGGAACTTTACCTAGCGGCAACTTTACTCCCAAAACAGCAACAGAGCTACAGGACCAACATTTACAATGTTTCTGCTTGGCACGTCAATGACAAGACAATGTTATTTCCTTTAAAACAATCAGAAACTGAAAACAAACTCAACGCCATGGTAAAGAACTGCGAGGGAACTGTTAGGTAAGGAATCAAGCACATCATGGTGTGCGCTGATGAAGGAAAATGGTGGTGTGATGAACCATGAATCAGCGACCCWATCCTCAACATTGAGTTTCTGCCTCGATTGCGCCTAATCAAGCTTTAAAGAGCACTGCCCTTGATAGGAATTGATTCCGTCACTGATCATCCGACATGGTTTCCGGGATTGCTTACAGCAGACCTTTCTGTGTCAGACACATCTCGGGTTGAAGGGTGTGAAGTTTCCTTTCAGCATTTGGAAACACTCGACTCATTATCACATTTATAATTCCTCACATGACAAGTAGATGAGTTTCGGAGTTAGCAGGATCGAGATGCATTCCTTAGATCGTTCGTGTAGATTCAATATCAGACTGAATGCGCTGGTATTTCCTTGAAACTTCCTCCCGTCCGGCTGATAAAGGAACAATGCAGAGCAAGRACAACAGGAATTCCAGACCAGAATAGTGTCCTTGTTTATTTTARTTTTGTTTAAAAGTCAAAGAGCAAGTGCAGTGAAATTATCACACACTCAGCACAAAGTCCTTAGGATCTCTGGCTGATTTGTCAACCTTGACAACGTTATCTTATCTTAAAAAGTGGCCAGAATTGTTTAGCAATACATGCTATTGTCACCGAGATACATTAAAGGTATATGCTCAAAATTAAGTGGATACCAGACTAATCAGTCATTTATCCCTGTTCCAGAACAGATTTATTTCTGCTTTGTTGCTATAGCAACTACCACTTTTTTGAAAAGTAATTCCACAAGATTTTATTGTCAAGGGGGAGATGAGAAACCTCTGACTCAACAATTCAGATGACTGAAGGCTGCTATCAAAGCAACCCGGTCTTGAATGATTCACTTAGCAGTGCCACACGCTGATCGCCTCCAGGCAATGCCATGCCACACTGACACAGTAATTTGTGCTAAAGGAGCTCTGAGCAAGTAGAGTGCATAAATAAACACAATTTTCAGAATTTGTATGGGTTTTTTTTGCCGTGTAACTATACTTGCACCATTTGTCAAGGACCCATGGAAGATGTGTCAAATCATATGGCTTATTTGGGAATTTTGGAAGAGGGTACTCCTGAGGTGCAAGAAGTGCCCAAATTTGCACCATTATTATGGTGAAGGTACTCCCTACTGAAGCAGGAAGTGCTCACAGTTGCATTCCCTGCTATGGTAATCTTCCTTAGGAATTTTTAAACTGTGGATCCCATTGTCATGGAGACATGGGAGTGGGCTCATTTTACTCAGCCAATCAGTCTCTCTGGATCATCACAAAGCTGTCAAGCCACACCCTAGCAAGCACTTAGAGCTCCTTAGCAACTGATCCCATAGACCGTCATCACAAAAAGACCAGAGCCCGAGTTTTGCCACGGAAAGCACCACTCACATTTTCTTCAGAAAACGTACCCGTCTAGTTTCTCCATATTATCCCCTGCTATACCAATGTACTAGTGCATGGATACCATCATAAAAAGTTTTCACAGTTTCTCAGAGCAATGATTGGACGGCTTGATTCATGTGGGAAACGCTGGCGTCCCAGGAACTCTTTTAATGAACCAAACACTTGGGAGTGAGGTCAGGACTATAAAGGGGAACGTTACAGGAACTCCCAGCCGAGTTCCTGTAATCTGCAAGTGCTGTTGGTGAATGAATGTTTGTGCAGTTTCCACAGACAGATGCACTTCTTCCACAAGTTGGCGGCAAATTATCTGTCGATTTTGAAGGAGCGGGCGATCCAATCTGTAAATGTTCATGGGAACAACTGCAGTGGGCTCCGAGCCACCTTTKCATACAAACACACATACTTACGCAAATATATACGGCACACAATTTTTTTGGAATATGCACGAGACCATTATAAATGTTCTTAGAATTTCAGGAGAGAACATTGTACTTGTCAGCACCAATGCAGGCCGGGTTAAGGAAGCTGTAAGAGATTACCCCGACTCCTGCCCCGGGTTGTTTCTTTTGGCAAAAAAGACTTGAGCCTGAATCGAATAGTTACAGCTTAACAGCATGTGGATGTGTGTGTGTGTATGTGTGTGTGTATATATATATATATACACACACACACATCCACATGCTATATATATATATATATATATATATATATATATATATATATATACATATATATATATACATATATATATATACATATACACACACACAGAACAGTACTACCACCACTCCTAAGTAGTGCATATACTGTATGTTAGGGGCTGCCATCTGGTGTCCGTGGTTTAACACAACGCTGTCCATACTGGGGGGAAAAATACTCATGGTAATTACTATTGTATACTGTAATAAACTGTATTTGCTTTAGTAATTGACAAGGTGTAGCACTAACTGTAGTATTCACTATAGTATGGTATTTGAATGTTAGTATTTACTGTTTTTCTACAGATGGGCCTCTGCTAATCAAATCCACATTCCTGTTTATATCAGAGTATTACTGAGTCAGAGATTCCAATCTGAGAGAAAAAAAATTCTACTTAATTCTTCTTATACATTAGGTGTTTCTATAGTAACAAATTACACATGAACTGCTACAGTGGAAAGATCCACATAAAGGTGGCTTCTTTAAGGTGTGCGAGTTAACTAACTCATCAATGTCTGCTCTTGTTCTTATTTTTTCCCCAGACACAAAAGGCTTTGCAGTTACTCAAAAACATGACAATATTTCACCTCAATAGAGAATTCTATACGTCTGGTGCTTCTGAAACACCATTCATATGATAGATTTTCAAAAACACAACCATAACCGGATAAAAAGTACAGCATGTTTGTTGTTAAAGCACAGAAAATGTGCTGAAGGATTAAAGAGATAAAAGATGGTAATTCTGCATCACATTGCTGATTACTGATTACTTTCCTAGAGCAGCACTCCTCTTGCAAAACTAACCAACTACTGAGGAAGTGGCATCAGTATTATTACAAGAGATTAACCACATCCGAATCTAATTACTTCTATCCAAGACAGATCCTTTAATCTCAAGCGGACTTGTTCAGGGTAAAGATTCAAAGTTTTGCTTAAAGCCCCAGTAGCAGGATTTAAACTCATAACATTGAGCCATCAGAGCAGAAACGTAACTGCTGAGCCTCAAACACCCTTCTGACACAAGCGCTCTCTGTCGCCCACATTTTGACATCTCATTTAGCACAGAGCATTTACAAAGCGAACGAAAGGAAATGAAGTGAAAGTGTTGGGGAGAGAAAAAGTTGTTTTATTAAAACCATGCACATCACATTGTGTTAGTGCAAATATTTCACTCTGTGTTCCAGAAACTCTGTTGTAAGCTCTCTGTGCTCTGTACAAAATAGAATTTCAAACAAAGATATCTTGTAAGGAAAAGGAAATCTGAACTGAAAATCAGTATGTTCAAAATGATAAAATGAATCAAATGCAAATTACAAAAGAAAAAAATAAATAAATTGGTAAAGCTGGATGCTGTACGACTGGTCTGAATGACGAGACTGTACTTTGTAGATTTGTAGACCGCATGATTAAGCTACAAGTGGTACAAACTCTTGCTAATTGAATTAGTGTACTGCACTACTGGATTCGTGACACCTTTAACAACATTAACCTGGCATTAAATCGATGTTAAGAAAGACTTTGCTTTGTTCAAACGCATCTAGGTGAACAACCACCATGCATCGTGTGCGAACAATTAAAACAATTTTGTAAAACATCAAAAAGCAATGAGGATATGAACGGTAAAGGGTTGGTCTAGTGGAAAGAGAAAAACAAAAAATAAACGTCATGCTAAAACTAAATTGTGAACCAAGCTTGCTTCATTCATTCCTTGCAAACTGACTGCAGCAGAACATTTGACGTGATCAGTGCCACTGATATTTAACTTTATTTCGTGAATATTATATACATTTACACACATACATTCGTACATACATATTTACAAACAATGCCAAGGTCAGATGTTCTTATCGTGCCTTAGATGTGTGTGAAGGAAGAGCTTTTAAACGYCTGATATTTAAAAAACAAAAAAACTCAGTTCTTGAAGTGCTTAGACTTTTGATGCTTTGGGGAAGTTACAGAGTGAACCTCTCTGTGCTACACCATGCTTTGCATTTCTTTTAAATTCCCATAGATGTTTAGTTTTGCATTTCGAATAAAATAAAATACAAATAAAGTAAAATAAAAAAAGGACATTTATTGACAAGGTGGAACGTTAGGCCATTCGCTCCATGACCGAGTGTTTATTTACAGCACAGCAGACAAAATGTGAACCAACACCATATAAGAAATCATTGGTTATTTCTCTCCAGAACACTGCTCCGTTCCGACTCAGAGTTTGATTCGTTCCCGTTAACCCGTTAATTACACCATAAAGAAATCCACTCCATTACTGTGCTTCAGATAAAGTAGACATTTAAACAACCCTACGATTTAGCACTTACAAAGGAAAAAAAGAAAAAAGATCTCAACGTTACAGATAAGGCAGCGAGATCTCAGAGCCTTGTTCAGGAGGTACTGAAAAACAGTCTATATGTTAATCGAGGAACTGCAGCACTCAATGACAAGCCTGAATCTTCAAAAAAACACAGAGAGAGAGAGAGAGAGAGAGAGAGTGTGAGTTAGAGAGAGGGAGAAAGGAGTCCCACTAAATCCCAACGGCAGAACAGCGTGTTCTTAAAAGCTACAATACATCCAAGTCAAATGTTCTTCACCGAGCCTGTACATGTTGAAGGAATCTGAATTAGAAAGGTCCTGTAGTGTCTCTCAAGAATATTTCCTTTTAAATTATACAATACAAAGAAAACTATGCTAGAGTACATCAGCCTTACTGTGCTGCTTGATGGAGTGACAGGTCAGTTGGAATGCACAATCCAAGCACACGGGACTGAACAATTTTTTAAAAAATTTTCCAACCGAATGAAACACTGAATGGATTAGTGGAGCATGAGTGGCACTTCACTGAGGACAAAAAAAAATATAAAAAAATGCATGTGTGTGAGTATGAGTAAGTGTTCACTACACATATCTAGTAGTAGTTAAAGTAGGCACTTCACCTCTTTGTGCCTAATCTGAAGATTATAATTTGGCTTTGCATCCATTCGGAATACCACATTAACATCTAACATGGCAAACCATACACACGCGCGCACACGCACAAAAAAAATGAACAAAAAACATTTGGTACCCATGAGGAAGGAAAAAAAAAAAAAGCCTAGTTTAGGCCACTTTAATTATCAAGGTTCCCATCTAACTGAAAAAAGTATATATATTTATTTCATCTATAACAGAAGTTAGACCCATTTATACCCCCTCTTTGTCTTGATTATGTACATTTGCACTTTATACAGTCAYCATGGAGACCCTGGAGCTGCATTCTCACGTTCAGAGGTAATGAGTCTGGAACAAGCCTGACCTCAGARTTAAAACATTAAAACAGACATTATTGTGACATAGTGAGCCGCGCTGCGTTGTGATTGGATATCTGCCTCAAGAGGAGCTCTTAGATAGACTGGGATACAGCACCGCCGCCGCCACGACGACCATCACGGCGACCACCGGCATCCAGGGCATCCATCCTCTCTGAAAAGATGACGAGAAACAGCGACAGGGTTAACAACATTTCCATGACAATGGCAGAGTGAGCAGCTCTTACAGCACTGGAACTGGCTGAGGCAGAGAGAGGGAGAGAAAGAGAGAGCAAGAGACAGCAGGAGAAGAAAGCARGCTTGGAGACAGAGAGAAAGATAGTAAAGGGGGAAAAAAGACCTCGGAAGAATAAAGTGACAGCGTGAGAGAGAAAGACATCTATAAATGAATGAGAATGACAGATCTCTAATATCATCAGAGCAATTTGGCCATTAAAAATCAAACACGGCCTTCTTTCTTTTAAAAAGAAAGAAATAAAATAAAGCAGTGTTTAATTTAACAAAAAAGGAAACAAAGGAGCATACAAAAATAAGCACATGGTAAGCCAAAATAATCCAAAATCCCTATTGCAGAGTGTCACTCCCAGTAGTGATCCAAGCAAAGACGGACAATAATGGATGACGGGTTAGTGGGTGGGATCGTGTGGACGAGGAAAAGGTTAGTTTTCCTCAAATGTTGCTAAGCACCAAAAAAAGGGATTTTGGGCAAAGCATGTGGTGGCCATGCACTTTTGATATACAAGATGGTGAAGAGTACAGGAGGAAAAACAACAGGAGACGCACAGACACGGACTCAACAGGAGCACTGTGTACCTTTCTACCACATTTGGCCGAAGCACCAATACAGCAAAGCCAGGATAAGGCCGATGAAAATGGCTTGGACAGGCTGCAATATGGATGGCTAGAGGAGGGAAGGGATATTACAAGAATCAATTTTTAAAATAATCAAACAGAAATCGGGTTTGAAAGGGGAGCACTGTAACGACTAACTCGAAAACAAATGGAACAGAACTGAATCAATTTAACAAAAACATTAAACAAACAAAATTATTGAATGTCTGATAGCCACAGATATATTTCGACATCTAAAGCAGGACAAATACAACAAAGGACAGTGAGAGGTGTTAATAGACATGTAAAGAAAATTATCTGCATTCATTTCTTAAAACAAAATGGAACTATGTTAAAGGATTCCTCCACTTCTTTATTATTAACAGGAGAATTAAATGATTAATCTCTTAATACTACTCATTATCTAAGGAGCCACACAAATCATTAAGTGCCAAAGTGGTGGAAGGTCCTTTAAGGTTCCAGTTTTAGGAGTGCCATGTGACTTCCTTGCTCAAATCAACAGCACACGTGAGCGGTGWGGTGTCGAGCTAGTGATGTGAGAACTGTTTAACACTGTAAGCAGTGATCACTAGCTTTGTGTAGCAAATTGTGAGGAAAAAAAATGCCTGATGCCTAGATGAGAAAATATGAAGGGAAAAAAAACCCCAAAACAAATAATTTCACAAAATAGAAGAAACACAATCTTGTGCCTATTAATAAAAGTGCCTACACTGAACCAGTTTCCTAAACATAACCTGAATGTCTTAGCCGTTCACTTATGCTAGAGCTGCAGGATGTCAACTTTGTCCTGACTTGGGTGAACAGCGGGACTCCTGAGACCCAGCAGCTAATTAGCTACCATCAAACATGGAGCTTCACAACCTGGGAAATCAGAACAGGGCTGAAATACGCTGACCAAAACAAAAAGGAGGTGGTGCTGCTTAGAAATGACGGAAGGATTTTCTCTCTTTTTGTTAATATAAGATAAATAGGTAAAATGTACAAGGTAAGAGCCAACAGCTTTAGGAGATCCAGGATGACTTTAAAAACATCGCTCTGACCTAAAAAAAAAAAAAATTTTTTTTTTTTTTTTTTTTTAACTCAAAAGATGGGTCCTCATCATATATTGGTGCAGCCAGAATCTGCATCAGTAACAGTAATATTTCTACATAAAATCAGATATAATTGTGTAATGAAAGAGAGTTCAGGTTGTATTTTTACTCCATCCATCCATCTGTCCAGCACCCTCACCTCCTCCATCCATAGACTCTGCTCAAACAGATCAAGCGTCATGCTAACACTGTCACCAACATGATCGCCGTCTCGCTTTTAAAACCTGTCGAGCAGCTGCACTGTATCCATTGAGTCCTGGTTTTTACATTAGATTTTTTGATTAATGAACTTAACCAAAAGAACCTCCTGGTCCCTGATAAACATGAGTACAAGTGTCAGCATGTCAGTGGAAAAGCTATAGTAAATTTGCTGTGTTGTGATCTGCAGTTAAAAACCCCCCGAAACAAACAAACAAAAACAAACAAACAAAAAACACACACAAGCTCCTCTGGTCTACAGAGAAGACGCTCAAGGCGGTGTGTGCGCAAACACTCACATTCTTGCCCTGCTCCTGCAGTAGCTTTAGATTGACCTTGCACTGCTCCAGCTCATCATTAATGGACCGCTTCTCCTGCTCAGTCTGCTCATACCTCTGTCGCAGGTCTGACAGCTGGCACTGAGTGTCCTCATACTGCAGAGAAAAAGATAGAGTGCAAGTGTGTGCGCGTCAGTGAGTTATAAAACCATTTCTTAATATCTGGCTATCATTTTCCCGCAAACTGCATCAGCACCTCTTTCTGCAAGCTCTTGGTGCGGGTCTCGGCCTGGGCGAGCTCCACCTTCAGCCTGCTGGCGTCCTGCTGGTGCTGGTCCTGTATAGAGCCCAGTTTGTTCTCCAGGTCGCCCTGGCTCTTCTCCAGAGCATTCAGGTTGCTGCTCAGGGTGGCACTCTGCTCCTTTGAGCTGTGTGACAAAAATGTTTCATTATATATATTTCAAAATCTGTTTCGAAGAGAACATTCGAATCTTCATGGGTCCTCATCACAAACTGGAGCCACCAGAATGTGCATCAGGACAGGAAACCAAGAACCAGTGATATCAGGGGCTCTATCACCATGACAACAGAAGCACCATCAAAAATCAGCGGCCCCAAGTGATTTACTAATAAATGCACAGACCTTTATTTTCATAAAGCTAGCATGCACAGTTAAGGTTTAGTTCATTGGTTTTTGTATCATTTATACAATTATATTCAAACCAAGACTGAGCAAGATTTATACAATGAGAAATCTTCTCTCAGTGATTAACACTGACCTGCTGAGCTCCACCTCCAGCCTGTGCAGCTTCTCCAGTAGAGTTACCTTCTCTGAGCGCAGATACTCGCACTCTTTGTGCAGGGTCGAGCACTCGGCCTGAAGCTTCTCTAGTTCACCTGCGCGCGCACACACACACCCAGAGACAGACTGTTAAACCATGAAGAAATTACATTTCATCAGTTTTGGAATAAATTTGCTTTAAATGCTATAAAAGACAAAACTGTTTGAATATTTTAAGCTGAACTTTTTAATAAGTTTCATTCATCCTTAATATTGTTTATTCTGTACCATGTACTTCCTAAGGAGACTCTAGACAACACAAGGCATACATGAACACACTGAGTAATTTGAGAATACAAATTAATCTAAATCTGCATGTCTTTATACTGTGGGAGGAAACCTTCCAAGCACAGGGACAACATGCAAAGTCCACACACAGGCCCGAGGCAGGAACCGAATCATCAACCCTGCAGGTGCGAGGCCACCATACTAATCACTACGCCATGTCTTAAATATCAAGCTCGTTATTGAGAATTTCATTTACCAAACCTAAAGCTGCCAAATCTTAATCACTTAACATTTGAAGCCACATGACACACATATGGGAGTGAGAAAAAGTCAGAAAGAGTGAGAAAGAGACAGATAACACATCCTTGGCTGAATTGTCTCTTTACACACCTCAGCGGAAAGTGAAAATTTCCACAACACTGGACAGTAAAATATGCTATAAAAAAAAAAAACTGATCGATTTGACAAAAGCCAAATAGATACCAGGTGTAACCTAACCGTCAGCTCACGTTGTGTAACCAGATGAATGTTTGTGAAAAGACAGCTCAATAATTTGCCTGTGATGCAAATTTATGAGCGTCTGCGATCCTGTGTTTGACCCAGACCAGGTTCCTGACATCCAAGCTCTGCTGGATGTTGTTGGTTATGGTACATTCGATTATTTAACTACGGCAGTACAGTTCAAGCAAAGATATCAAGCCTGATCAAACCAGACGCAGACTTTAGCACTGTATGATTTGTAAACACATACACACGTCACACATGTGGAAGAGATTTTGCAAAGTGCCTGTATAAATAAGGAAAAATCGATTAAAATGATGCACTAAAGGTTTTTCTTCTTATATATTTATACGGGCCATTCTTCACTTCGGCAGTCACAGGAAACGGGGATTTATTTTCAGACATGATAAGCAAACAAAATCTTGCATCAGAACTAAAGCTCGAGCACCACACACACCACAAGGCTCATGGAGAGAATGCAGAAAACTGATCTAGAAGGAGGATGCATGATGACCTTGTAGCTGTACGGCTCGCTCCTGGTGCTGGCTCTGCAGCTTGAAGTTCTCCTGCAGAGTGCTGATCTCCAGCTCGTAGTTAGCCGCTGCTTTTCTCCACTTGTCCAGTTCAGCCGTGACAGCCGCGAGGTCTCCCTGCAGGGCGGCGATGTCGCGCTCCCTTTCGGCCATGGCCGCTTCCATGGCGTGCCGGAGCACAAGCACCTCTTCTTGGGCGCTGTAGAGTTCCTCCCGTGTGTTGGAGATGGTGTTCTCTCTCTGCTCACGCAGCGCCTCCATGTCTGACTGCAGCTTAGCGAGCTGGCCTACAAGAGGAGGTAGAGCAAAGGTTAGCTCTCACACTTTTTTTTTTTACCACGTTATTATGAGTGGGTGTTTACGAGTGCGAGTCAAAAATTATCCACACTATGGCTGTCGAATCTATTTTAACGAACTTTTAGAAAATACACAAATACGAAAAAAAGCTTTTTAATACACTTTGTCCATCAGTCAAAGAGATTTCATATTCCCTTATTAAAAATGTTTTAGGCTCAGGTGTAAACCACAAAAGTGAATCTTCATCCTTGTAGGGCTCACAGGAGACCAAACAGGTGAAAGTGCACTGGAGCAAAATCCAAGTCCGATGGACTATAGGGAGGATGCTTTAACACCTCAAAACAAACTTGAGTGTCGATAGTGTTGGCAGAGGTGTAAGATCACAACAAGTCTTGGATAGTAGGCTTCTGCAGTTAACCAGAGGTTTAACGCATTTTGTTGTTCAAAACACTTTCTATATACTATGCAAAAGGCCTTTGATAAATAGCGGCACTGGCTACACCCACGGGTTACAGCATGCTGCTCTTCACTTTTGCTCGCCACAGATACAAATAAACTAATGGTGAGACAGTATCCTTGAGGGGGAGAAAAAAAAAAGAAGAAAAAAAAACCCTGTTGACAGCACAGACAACACAAGTCTTAATATAACCAGAGTGCAGATAATTTTTTTACTTGTCCTCTTGGAGACTTTTCCATAAAGTTCTGAAACAATTCGCAGCCAGGGAAGACTTTCTTGTGCAAAAACACAATCAGCATTCGTTTTTGTGCAAATAATCCAATTAGGCAAATATGTACCATTATTCATTTACACAACCAAACTGGTCATACTGTGTTTTAAAAGCATGCCGGTAGAACCTGTTATCCTGTCAGCACTTTTCCTAGTATTATGAAAACCATAACGTTAAATAAACTTTTTCCATTTTAACCCAAGGGAACTCTTGCACTCTAACACAGCCAAGACATATTTTTTTATACACCTCTGTGGATATGTACCTGTTACTTTTGATAAATAAACTGAAAGAATTTATACAACATTTGATTTGATCAGAGAGGTGTCTCAGTGTCACTTACTCTGCAGGTACTGGATCTGTTTAGATGATTCCTCAGTCTGCTGCCTGTTGGTTCTTCGTTCCTCTTCAAGCAGAGCTTTGGGGAGAGAAGGAAAAAAAAAGTTTAGAAAAAAAATAATAAAAATTTTTTAAAAATCACAAATAACATAACAGAAATTACTGATGTTTCAGATGTTAATCTTACTCAGGACCAATCAAGTCAAGTAGACTTTAGCTATTTAAATCACTTGAGGCAGAACATGGAATTGTGCATGTCAGATTACTGCTGGAACAAAACTGATATTCTGAGCTTAAGTGATCCTTCAGATGTCTCATAGTACCCCTGGGTAAGTGGTTTTAAACTATAAAAATAAACTACATATAATAAATTGTTTTACATGGTTTAATGCCCAGCTGCCTACTAAAAAACAGCTTGGGAGCACATCTACACCAAGACTCTACTTAACACCCGAACTCAGGAACATGCATATAAAACAATTTATGCCCTCCGGCCCTCTGCAGAAATATAACATTGCCATAACCACCATGATTTCTGTTTATAACCACATCAGCCAAACAGATTCTTAGCCATCACAGATGATAAAGCTAGAGAACATGAACAATTCCAGGAAATCGCCATCTCCATCTGGCTTGMTGAATCGGTTTGAAAGTGAGAATGTGCATTTAGCAGTGTCTTCTGAAACTCTCTGTATCAACAGCAAACACTAACCATTAGACTGACCGTGTATAGTGTCTTGTTTATAACAAATGTACAGTGTTTTACGTAGGTTACAAACAGTCGAAATCACATTACTTGTGCGCCAACATAGCTGGCGAATAAAACTAAATTCTGATTAATGCTGTGAAAGCAGCCTCATCTAAGACAAGCTAAACTTTAACAAAACAAACATTTAAAAAATAAAAAGTTGTAGACAAAACAAAAAAAATGAAAATCAAGTTTTTAAAATTTATTTATTTATTGCAAGAAGGTACAGTACCTTGTAGCTCAAGACATTTCTGCTTGCCAGTGTTGGCAAGCTCCTGTGCCTCCATTAACTCGCTATGCAATTGATGGATGACCTGCTCCGTGTCTCCAGGCTCCAGGTTGGCCCTTTGGAGCTCATCTAAACACAAAATAGAGTGAGACATGAGCAGGGAAAAGATGGTGGGAAGGGAGCAATTTTGAAAGTCAAAGTACAAAACAGCACTTCTCAATATGTATCCAAACACAACTGTGCTGTAACTCATACTGGAGCAATTATCTTGCGGGTTTGTCAACTGGAAGCCATGGCTTTGGATGCATTTCACTCGACCATCCGAAGTAAAAGGTAACCAAGTACTTTGTTACTGTATTTTTTCCTGTACAGTGTTCGCACTCATATTTGCTCAAGTAGTTTTATTGAGAACTTTTAACTTTTACTCCACAACATCCTACAACAAATATCTGTTCTTTCTACTTCACTAGATCTGTGCCTGGTTCTGTGATACTGCTTCAGATGCCACACACCAGTCTGGTTATGTAACAGCACCAGCTGACTACTGACGTATTGTTGTGATTTGAATTCCCCTCATGAAAAGCTTAATCATGTAGCAGGTGTGTGAACACAGAGGAGGAGATAGAATGAGTGCAAGCAGAGAGAGAGATAAGACATCGTGATATACTGCATATTTCTCCATCCCACAGACATCACAGTGTTTTATGTCGAGACCTGCGCCGTTTACAGGCCAGATCCACAGGAGAAGGCTGTAAGTGCTTGCGGCCATGCTGACGAGATTTCCTCACCGCTTCTCTCAGTTTTTCAGTCTTCCTTCCCCATGGAGAAGCTGTTCCTTGTGATCCCCACATGTGCTCTAGAAATGACAGGCTTTGGCAAAAACCTCAGCCCCGTCCATAAACCAGTGGACCTCGCTTGTCTCGGTACAGATGTGAACAATGATGTCATACTCCGGTTTTAGCTCAACGAGATTGGTCTTTTACGCCAAATGCCTGTCAAATGAGGTTTCGAGGTTTTTTCAGTGTTGCATGAGCGATTATGCAAGAAACGCTGCCCTCTTGTGATCCTTTGCCACAGACTTAATGAAAAGTCATAACTCCCATAGGAGTGATGCACAAGTAAATCACTGGCTACATCCTAATTGCACAGGAGTGCTGAAAGATACTGTAACATCGCATGCCACGAACTAAACGCCATTATGGCATAGTAATGACTCAGTGGTAAGAAGCGTGAATATATGGTGCATGAAGACCAAATTATAGTCCCTAATCATTTAGAGGCGAAAATATTGTTTCAGACATATGAAATGCCTTTACATGAAGTTAGAGCATGCCGTCTGAGAAAATTAATCAACAACGCACTGGTGTGATGTACAGGCTTGCTTAAAGTTATACATCACGGTGTACCTTTTTACCAACTTAGTGACATTTACTGCTGTGAAATGTCATGGGAGTTTATTGGGGTTATATGACGATGCTCCTCGCATATTGATCACACAATATAAACTTTAGAGGAATACATTTTAAACTATACACAGGATGTAAACTGTAATATGGTTGAAATACAACTATAAAAAAAAGTGGTTTTGCACTTGGGCCAATAAGTACTCTGTACCAGAGGATGTCATGTTTGAGGTAACCAGGAGGGGGGAAAAAAAGCACTCAAGAAAACAATTAGGAAAAGCCTCATCTACTCTGAATCACATTAAAGTCTGAATGATGTAATGCCTATTTACAAGAAAAGTAAAAACACTGTGAAAGGAGGACAAGAGTTTGGTTTAAATAAAACTAGGTCAGTTTTGCTGTTAGCTCACTTCTATTCACTTGTACAACAAAAGTGCTTTAACACATGCCAAAAAAGGAGGACAACAGAAATGTGGGCTGTGTGTAATCCCAGGCCACTAAAGTGCTCACTTCTGTACTTGCATTCATTCACTCAATGATTCATTTCTAGTCACTGCTCACTTCCTTAATAGCCACAGATGAGTTTTGCCTGGAACATTCATCTCGCTCTCGCTGAAGGTTAGATCATTTGCTGCACTTCAGTTACGCCTACCTGCTGCTCTTCACACACATCTGCACTTATTTTTTTACTACTGCTATTTCCATTCAGGGATTACTTTATAGTAGTTAGTTTATAGTTGCTGAAGCCTTATTTTAAAAAAAGGGGGGGGACTATGCATGTTTTCAAACTTGTCCTGAATACTTCCAAGTCCACACCCGAGACAGATTTTTGGCTTGTGTTTAGGAGAGGCTCATCACAGATCTATTGTGTTAGGCTTGAAGTGACATTATATATACACAAACTACAAGTAAAAGTAAAAAAAGAAAACTCTTATGACGACCTACTCAGAAAAGCAAGACCAAAGCTCATCTCTGCTGCAGGGGAGAAGTTCATTTAGAGTTAACAGCCTCAGAAATTATGAAATAACAGCACATCAGATTAGAGGTATTATGAAGGCTTTGCAGAGGATAAGTAGCAGATGCATCTCAATATCAACTGTTCAAGGAGATTATTGCATTTTCTGGATGCCTTCAGCATTGTTTCACAATGTACAAAGAAATCAGGAAAGGCCATGGAATTAGAAGGCGTGTCCAAACTTGTAGTGGTTGGGGTCATTTGCTTCTGAATATATTCCTCACTCCAGCTGTCATTAAGGAATTCTGCCTCCTGCACGGACCGACAAACAGCAACAACAGGAAGAGTCGTCACAATCACATCGGTCTGACTGCAACAATCCAAGGTTACATTGCGATCTAGATCAGCATAGCAGATCAGTTCAGAGCTCAAAGACGGCTTTCACATTCCACTAAATAAGTTCACAAGTGCAATGTTTTATGAATGTCCATCCCCCCACCCCCAAATTCCAGCTGCACATAAATTATGAGGCATTTTATGTGTCAGCACCAGTGTCAACGTCCTACCCCCTACTGCTCTAGCTGCCGTTGTATCTGTCACCAAGTTCAAGAACACAATGAGTCTGTGAAAGGCCACTTCCTCCCCTGTATCTCCCAGCATGTTACCCAGAGCCTGCGTCTGTTATCGGACTCCCATTAAAGAACATGAGCTCACTGAGAACAGATGAGCGCCATATTGAATCGACAGGAAAAAAGTGGTGATCTCAACACGCACTTATCATCAGCAAAACATTTTGGATGGCCACAAGTTTTTCTTTCCGACCTGCCAAAAATAGTTCTGCAGAGAACATGAACAGACGCTAAAAGATAATTGACACAGTTTCTCAAATGTGAGTTTGAAGAGATGGTGCAGACCAGGACAGTTCCAATGACTCTGAACATGAACGATGGTTCATTTGCTGGTGGGATGAAACAGCTTACAGGAACAAAATAAGAGAATGTAGAGCCGTTCATGGTCTCACTGAAGCAGGCTTGCATAGTGTTCACGGTTTTATTATATATATATATATATACATACATACACACACACACACACACACACATACATACACACACAAAAGAAGAAAGTGGGACGGACAATATCATGGAACCATTTATGGGACAAAGATTATGTGAAATGGCATTTAATCATTTATGAAACTAAATGCATAATTAAATATTTCCCAGCTATTGCACTCCATCAAAGGAACTGATTTTTAACAAACACACATTGAACTCCTTATTGRGAGTCTGTATAATATCTTGCATAACTATGATTCATTTTAAAAGGGTGGGGGAATCTGAAACCTAAACCATACTACATTTAGCATCATGTCATAGTGACACCCAGTGGTCAAACCAGGACGTTTCAACTTTAACCTACAATGTCACGTCAACTTAAAAAAATAATTTTTAAAAATGGTGCCAGGCTGTGGTCAGGGCACTCCTCGTCTCCTTTGATGCAAAACGCTGAAAACTGGCCGTATAACTCTTAAAAGCCGTAATCAAGCTAMATTTATAATCAGAAGTCGGGAGGGAAATTATTTTAATAAATGATGATCCTAGAGCTCATGTACTAGTACAGACGAGAGCTTTAGCTAGGCATGCCCAGGATGTCTTTTTAAGGCAGTTGTGAAACAGGTGGATGCTGTAACCACTGCATGACTCTGTTTAGAGCATGTGTTAAATCCCTCTGCAGCAGCATGGAGACATGGATACAGAGCCATAAACAGGGACTAGAGGAATGAGGAGCCTTTTATGCACCGGACAGAAAACAGCCGAGTCATGCTGGAGCTGGAACGACGTCAAATCTCCAAACTGGAGAGATCCATTAGAACTGAGTGCAAAGCAGCCGGGTTGAACTTTCAAAGGCTCCAGCAGGGGAAGGGAGGGAGGGGTGTAAGGGGAGGCTTTTCAATCCCAAGTGGGCAAAAAGCAACTGATGGATAAAGGAGATCAGTGGAGGAGACCAGTTTAAAGTCTGCGGGCTGACAGGAGATTATGCTGACAGCCAGGCCAGATACCAACACAAACCAGTGTTTAACACTAGCTCAGGAACGTCACACCATTTTTACACATGCAAGCTGAGAGAATCCTTTAGCATACTTTTAATTTACGGTCACTAAGATGGATCAAGGAGTTCAAACAACGATGCACAATCAAGCCATATAAATGAAAAATGAAACCAGGTGCCATGATTAAATGTGCACAGACATCTGTAAATAATACACTTTCTTGTTGACCTTTGTTGTTCTAAATGTACGTAACCTTACCTAGTCCCCCACCCTAGGTCATTCCTGCCTAACTACACACTAATTGGCTTACATTCCTGAGGTGCCACCGTTGTGTGCTTCACTGAAAGGCAAAAATGAGACAGCTGCAAAGCTTAACCTTAGTTCTGTCGGAGTGATGCCTGGCTTTTAACACTAGCACTCTCGTCTTCACAGGTATTAAACTCCTAATGTGAAAAAAACCTAAGACAGCCATTAGGTTACACCTTCAACGAGCATCGCTTTTAACTCCAGCAGCCTCAGAGTGGTCTAGATATTATGTACATGCGAGTACAAGTTATGTCACACCGTACAAAGCCTGACATTTCGACACCGCCCCCCCCCTAACTGTTCTGTCCTAATTATGAGCAAATAATCGAATAGGCCTTAATTTATTACTGTACAATTAAAAATAAAGAAACATTGATATAAAAATAATAATAAATTTAAGTACCTTTAATCATTGCGACCCTGTTCTGTGGCTCATTCAGCTCCTGTTCATCCATTTGTCCGTCTAGGGGGGAAAAAAATGATAAACTGTTTATAACCATAAGGAGCATAAAGATATAAATTCCAAGTACATAAAAAAAATAAAAGGAAAAAAAATGCAAGTCAAAATCTCATTCTGAAGTACTTGATCAATAATTTAAAATTAAATATGAACAAATTATACCTGAAGTATCGTCACTGCTTTTGTCCTTGCTGGGGCTCAAAGTGTCTGACATATCAGACTCTTTAGCATCTATCTGATTTTCTGTGGGCAGGTTGGAAGACACCACTTAGACAGAAAGGGGTGGAGACGTAAATGAACAAGTTCAAATAGTCCAAAAGCAGCAATCTCAAACAGTTCTTCTAATTGGCTACGGTTTTATCTTTATAAATCTAACAAAACAAACAACAACCTTTTTTGTTAAATGTCAGGTTAAAACGAAAAAGTTTTATTTTGAGAAAGTACACCTCCAGAGGTTGAACGTTCTCACTCCTGAGAGTTATTCACCACACATGGTCATACACCCAAGCAGAGCCTTCAGTAGAAGGGGATACTGTTGCATTCTAAAATAGTTTTGAGCTTTTGTTCAGGGATCGGTCCGGGTCGCCTCTGAGTCATAACTGAAAACTGGGAAAAATCTGGACAATGACGACATGTGCTGTGGCAGCAGGACAGGCTTTTAGATCAAGAGCTAAAAACACATGCAACAAAGCCGGGGGAACAAAGTGTAAAGATATTTCTGTTATACTTATCCGGCATGTTATGTCTTAACATCAATTACTTATGCAAGTTTAACACTAACAGACCACAGTCTGCTGAGAGAGTGGAGGAAATATAAAAAAAAACAATGACCTCACCACATATGGTGGAAGTGTACAGCGATTTWTGGCTCCTGATACACTTCTCTAATAATGTGATATTCGTAATGCAGGCGTTGAAACGCCTGAGCTTCCAGTTCAGGGTGAAAACGCCACAACCTCAGATAAAACTAGAATCTTTCACTGTAGTGTAAGGACAAAGATGTGTGTACTGTATATTATTTCCTAAACACTGCAGAAAAGACTTKCAAAACACTCTAGACAAAATGTTGTGACTGAAAACCCTTAGGCAAAGAACATCAAGTCATTCATCATTGAGCGCCATACTGGCAACATTGTGGTACCACATGACCGCATCAGCAAAGGAACGTACCTTTAAGCTTCTCTGGAGTGGTGAAGCTGTTGTCATCTGTTTGGTTGTTCTGAAGATGTGCGTCTATAACCTCTGAAATGTTAAACATTTACCCACAAAAATTCACAAAATTGAACCATTGTGCTTAAATAAAGACAGTCAACTAAATTTTTTTTAAAAAGAACAAAATCTAAGCAGGGATTTCTTTAAAAAAAAAAAAAAAAATGGTGATTAATAAAAATAATTTGGTGATTTCTTTAAAAAATAAATAAATAAATAAATAAATAAAAACATGTAAAACCTGCCCCACTTACCGTCAAAGTTTGACAGTTTGTGAATGGAAGAATCCACAGCTCCTTTCAGCTGCTTCACGGCTATTTAAGGAAGAGAGAAATGTATGACTRTGTGTTCAAACTGTGGGTTTGACAACAATGGTTGTCATCTAGCAGCTCTGATTTTAATGATCCAAAAGTTTTGTATAATATTAAATGGAAATACAAAAATGAGGTACAGTTGATTATCAACATACACGTGTGGCAGGTAGGGCATTAAAAGCGATGCTTGTTGCACCCTGAGGGCATGCGCGTGAGAGGGGAAAACCCAGAGCAAAAGGGAACCCAAAGTCGGTGAAGAGTGAGATGGTAACAGGTGACATGCAAGGCCAAGTTATTGCGCAAGTCCATATAAAGGACGGAAAGGAATTACGGTGCTGATGGAAGATAAGAACTGCTGTAATAAATCACATMATAAACCAGAGGAGTTACTACAAATGCTCAGACACTTAACATTTCGTACCCTTCTATTTCACCGCTATCTTATTAGCAGTCTTGTACATATTGTAAATCTTTCAGCTAACGGTTTTCTATATTTGTATAATATTCTCTTATTTCATAATTTATGTCTCTATCTGGATACCCTATTTTCCTTTTTAAATTTGAGATCACAGGTGGTCATGTAAGCATTTCACTGCATATCACTGTGTGCGGCTGGGAATTGGACCGAAAAAATTTGTTTGTTTGAAATCTAAAAAAGAAAAAAGAAAAAAAAAACACTGACTGAAGGGAACGACTTGTATAAAATCTGCTTGATGGAACAGACAGTTCCCCTCACCTGTACTTCATGTGTACTGTAGTATACAAGTAGAGTGGCTTGTAAAGACATGAATTTAAACATGAACTGGCTGTTAATGCATACAAAGCACTTGTTCATTCTAGAAGCTTCTAGAAGCATTTGACTTACCAGTGGGGAAAAAAAAAAAACCCTTCATCATCACATAATGCAAAATAAAAACCATAAAGCCACATTATTTACAAACCACTCAAACAGTATAACAACGTCTGCAGCCATGCCGCGGAGAGAACACAGATCTAGCTCATAATTTTTTTTTCTTAACTAAAAACAAATCTCTCCCAAGTGGCTCTGAAGTCCATTAGTAAGACTTTTCATTAGCGTGGCTGTAGAAGGCAGTGGAAAGAATGCTGTGTACTCACGCTGGCACTCAATGAACTGTTGGATTAAAGTGCAGTCCCCTCCACTCTTTAAAAGAAAGTGGTCTAACAAAGAAAGGAAAACCCACCATTAAATAATAATATTGGCTCTGAATGAAGAATGTACCCCTACGGTAAGTTGAGGGGTGTAGAGTTAAGCCATGGTTTGGATTAAATAAATAAAATGAAAACCACAAAAAGCCAGCTCGAAAACATGGGACATGACACGTAACGAGACAAAGATGCAGGGGGCCGGACACAGACGCACACAGGAAGCTACACACTCCGCTGGAATGACAAACTAACGGTCCTTTACATGCCCCCACAAAGTCAGGACATATTCCCTGATTAACTGATAACGTGTGTCATATACATGACACACAAAGCTTTGGAAAAGTATTAATGGTATGCACTTAATTACACCATGGGACTATTCTCCCAAAGCAACGTGGGTCAAAAATTTACTTTTAGAAAAGACAAAATAAATCGACATAACCTACTTGCTTTTCAAAGCACTTCATCCATCTGTCAACAAACCTGTGTGTCCTCATTTAAAATGTTCTAGGGTAAGCTGTGAATTCACTGAGAAGTAAATCTTTGTGTACGTAGGGACAGTGAGATGACTAAACAGGTGAAAGTCCGATAGATCAAGATCAAGACATGGGGAGGATGCTTTAGCAGGGTGTCGACAGCATGGGCAGAAGTGATCACGATAACCTTGGCACTGATGATAAACCTTTTTCCTGATAACGTTCCAATACCAGTCCTTGAGAATCCCAGAAAACTGTAAGCTTCTATTTTCCACCTGATGGTCAACCTTTGAACTTTTTTCCTTGATTGAAAATTAAGTTGCAACATCAGTCAAGATCACTCGTCTATTTGACAATCGTTTCATGTGTTCGCTCAATGTTGTCGTCAGCCGTGGACATGGACGGGCATCCGGCTTCATTTTGATGCAACACTAGTGAGACCTTCCTTGCACTTCTCTATCCCACCCCCGCCCCCTTCATATACACCATGCTCTACACCAGGAGTCTCAAACTCAGTTCCTGGAGGGCCGCAGCCCCACAGAGTTTTGTTCCAACCATAATTAAAAGCACCTGATCCAACTTAACAAGTCATTAAGACTTATTTGAAAACTACATGGTATGTATGTTGGAGCAGGGTTGGAACAAAACTCTGTAGGGCTGCGGCCCTCCAGGAACTGAGTTTGAGACCCCTGCTCTACACAAATCCTTTGATAAATAACGGCTCCAGACACACCCTCAACCCCACAAAAAAATTATTCCTGCACGCTACTCTTGTTTCTTGCAAATTGCATCTATTTTCCCTTGCACTGTAGYTACAAATGAATGACTGAGGAGACTTTAAAAGGAAAGTGCTGATAAAACAGACGTTTTAATATAACCAGAGTACAGATCATTTTTCACTCACCCTCATACATTCTTATACAGTATTATACTTTTACTACTGGTCAACCTATATCCTCTTCTTCTACAATTTACCGAACAACTTGACCTGCACTCTATATTTATTACACCAATTTCTTTCCTTTTTAATTTTTAAAAAAATATTTTTATAAACAGTATTGTTGTATGTTGACGTGTAGTAAATCCTAAAAACCCTGATACTCTTCCAATGACTTTTAGCTTCTAAAACTCTTATGGCTGATTTGAAAGAAAGCCTTCCCTTTTTCGATGTTTACATGAACAAAGGGCTGTGCGCACTACATCACATTAAGAGCACTACTAGTTCCCTTCTGCCAAGAGGTTGTTGTTTTTGGTATACCACACACACGAGATCTAGGCAAACAGAAAAAAAACTACATAATGGACACAGCTCTGTCAGTTCAGTGCAACACCTCTTGTGTAACTTCATAGGTGTTTGAAATCGGTCATTTGCCCCTTTTCCGGGAATACAAATGCGCTTAAAATCCAGAAAGCCAGAAAGAACAGACCTCTTGAAATGACTTTGAAAATGTAACCCAGTATGTGTGCACGTGTTTGTGCATGGATTCAAATATGGCTGCGTTTAAAACAAATATATACATCACACTGCGTCCAGAGGTGAAAGCTGGTGTCGGACAAACAGGGAAAAGTAAAAACAGGCAACAGAAGGAAAGCTCTCATGCCAAATTAGTAGGAGAGATGAAGCAAAGTTAGCAGACGACACTAACTGTCATGAGCAACCCCAACTCACCTAAACTGTTGTTTTCCTTTATGCTTTTCTCCTGCAGCTGCTCTAACCGGACTGAAAAACGACAAATGAAGGATGACCAAAAGTAAAGAAAGAACGAACAAAATGAAAATGTCTTGAGCTGCATGATTTTTCAGTTATTACTGCTTCAGAGATCCCCCATCCATATACCTCTCTCACAGTGAAGCTCGTGTACTATGTTTACACTTACACTTCCTGGTTGGAGGGACACTGATGTTGATGGTGGGACAAGCAGAGAACCTCCAGGCTCACTAAACACTGATAAGTAGGAGTGTTGTGTGTGCGCGCGTGTGCATGTGTTGTACCCTGAAGAGCTGTGAGCCTCTCGTTGGTAAAGTCGTTGTCTGCCTGTAGTGCCTCGATGCGTGCTTGAAGTGCTTGCTCTTTCTCTTCCATCTCCTCGATTCGCAGCTGCAGCTCCTTCTTTTCGTTCTGACCTTTCTGCGTGAGCTCCTCCTGCTTGCCCTCAGCCAGCTGAAACAAACAACAAAAGGCATTGTAAAATTAATAATTAATTTCTACATCCTGCATGGGGGGAGAGAGAGACACCACCACACTGATCAGCCTTGCCTTGATCTTGTCAGTGAGATCTTTTATCTCATTCACAGCTCCATTGTACTTGTTGGCCAACTCTCTAAGCTCCTCCTGAGTTCGCTCGTTCATCTCCTTCAGGTGCGTACATTCGTCTTCGGTGTTACTCAGAGACCGCTTGGGGGGGGGGGRGGGGACAAAAATGAATAAAATTATATGGGTCTGGCATTTGCACACACACCGATCACTTTCAACACTTCAAGCTTACCTCCACTTCGGACAGCTTCCTAACCACCTCAATTTTCTCCTGAAGAACCCGCCTCAGGGACTCTTTGGCCGTAGTCTCATAATTTAGTTTGTCCTCCGTTAAGGCTACCAGCTCCTTTCGGATCCCATCCTCCGTTTGGTTCTGGAGGTATCGTGAAAGTATTCATTACTGAGCACCGTGATGAAATGTTTAGGTAAAATATATATGTATATCATGTCACAAATTCCTTACTTTTGAATACGCCTGCAACTGGTTCCCCATCACCTCCAATCTGGAGAGTAACCGGTCCTCGTCAATTAAAGCCTACAGACATCCAGAATTATACAACCTTAACACCAGTGTTACTGGAACAGTTCAGTGAAAACAAAAACAGGCATGCGCTTCCCTTGAAACCATGATTTTCTCCTAGTGTTGTTTAATAACCATGAACATGTCCGAAAAGCTAAATATAACCGAATATACATTGATGAATTAAATAGATTTATTTTTATGATATAACTCAATATTTTCCATTCATCTTGACAGAAAGCTTTACCTGCCAGCTGCTCTCAGAGGCTTCCTGTGTGCTGGCCAGGAGCCTCTGTAGAGTGGCCAACTTCTGCTCCAGCATCTGCTCCCTGTGTAAGGCCTCCTAAAGATGTGAAAAAGAAACACACACACACACACACACACACACACATTACAGCGCACTTTAACCCCTTCAGCAAATTATTAATATTAAAATATAAATTTTAACATTAAAATAAACAAGTTCAGCCACTCATTTAAAAACCTTTCATTAAAATGGCCACTAGGGGTTAGTGCAGCACCATACCTGCAGGTACTGGGACAGCTGAAACAGTTCCTGAGAGTACATACTGGGCGTATTTGCGGCAACCTGGAGGGATAAGAGAGACAGCGGTGTAAAAACTGAGCAACCCCACAGTGTAGTCTATCGCACATCACACACCCTCAGGCAGGGTTGTAGACCAGGGAAAGTTTTTTAATTTAACAGCACAAGCACATACATGTCCCGTGCTTAGTCTAGGAATTCAGATGAAAATGCTTAACTCATGGTGGCACCATTAATGATCAACAGTAAACAGAAGTACAGTAATAAGTAACACAGATGACTTTTGACAGCATTTTATTTCCCACTTGAATGAATTTGACCTTGAGGCAACAAACACGAGATGAATCGCTGTCAACAAGGTAAACGTCAGTGAACGCTCACAGGATGTTGGATTTCCACAAACCCAAGAGTCCACATGAAAGAAAGAAAAATGGAGAAAGAGAGAGAGAGAGAACTCAAATCGCCAGAAGCTGCAGTCAGATATATACGTGATGGTGAGTGCACAGTTACGAGCGTCTGTAAACGGGCAGAGCCCTGGCAGGCCTGCATTCCTGAGGGCCGAGAGGGAAGCAACACCGACTACACCCTCTCTAGGATAGCAGAGACATGCCAAAAGGAGGACTGAGGAGTAAGTGACACCCCAAACATAGAGGAGACTAAAGCCGTGAGGCATCATGAGCGACGTATAAATGAAGATGGTATTGTGCTCAAGTTCAGCAATAGACAAACCTAAGAATTGAGGAGAAGCAGCTCACACCTAACCAACCTAAAGCAAGAAACAGAGACGTGTCTGATATCTGTACAAGTGTCATATTTCTATTTTGCCATTTTATTTTTAACTATTTAAATTTCATCTGCCCTTCCTTCGCTTAAGAATTATTACTTTTACATGACTATTTGTGTGTCTTGTCTTTTTTTTTTAATCTGAGCAGCATGTGAGGACATGAGATTAACATAAAGAAAAACGACACCTGGAGACTCCCAGTAACTGAGTATCAGTAAAGGAGGCTCAAGGCCAGGGTGAAAAGACTTAATTAGATTTCAGTATGTTCACTAATGCAATTAAGTATTCTTCGCATCTCTTTCCTGTCTTCAGAGAGAGACGTCTGTGCGTCAATTACTGTCTAGCTCGGGTACTTTAAGAACCGATATCCCACCCAGGCGATGATGATATGAGGGTGAAGTCAACTGCATTATTGATGTCGGATTGTACATTATTCATAAACAGGCTAATTAAACAAGCTTCTGTGAGTGAAAAGGCTATGAGTAAGTGTAGTTATGGGTTGCATTCATAAATCACTTTACTCCTCATTATGCTTGAATAAAAAAATGTTTGATTTGATGCGGTTGTAAAGAGACTGGGACCGCACATGCTGGTGCATTTGTATGATCTCAGACCTCTAAGATGTCCGCATGCTCGGGGAACGAAATAAAGCTCAGACGTGCAAATAAGGCATCGTGTTTTTTATTAAAGTGTTCTGCATTTATAAAGTGGCGTTTTCTTTGGTTACAGGGAAGTGACGAAATAAAGCCTCCTCCCCCCCCAACAAGAAATCTTTACCCTCATGTCAACTGGGACAATAATCATCTTTCTAACCATGAGAACAAAATTTTACAATGTCTGATTTAGTATTAACTCAAGAAAAAAAAAATGCAGTTAGTAGATCAAGTAATGACCGATATATGTACTCTTACTGTCCAAGAGGCTCAAGCCACTCCGAGGAAACGCTGAGGAACATATCAAGAAAGCGAGCTGGCTTTTACCCCGATATGGTCACACTACAGCGCAAATGTTAYCTCCAGCAGCGATGAAAGAAAAGAAAGTTATTTGCAAGCCAGCTACAGCACAGAGCAAAGTCAGTGGGGAGAAGTATCTTGATGTAGTAAGCACTATAAACATTACACCAAAAGGAAGCGCCTTACATGCTAGAGACGAGGCAGACGCCTCTAGAAGGAGCGAAAGAGTCGCTTCAAATTATCATACATGTCATGAGAGATAAAATATCACCTACAGAATGTTCCAGGAATTAAATTCAAGTCAAAAGTTTACAGTTTAAATGGTGTGTAGAGAAGAAAAGTCTTACCTTATCAACGGGTAGTGGTAGTGGTGCTTGAATGACACTGGAGGAAAAACAGAAAGAAAGAAAAACAGATCAATAGCAGATCAAAACAATGCTAACTCATGGCGGTTCACGTGCAGGTCGTGTAGCCGTCCAGCCTCTCTCAGTTTCAAAAAAGAAAGGGAAAAAAAAAGAAAAAAAAGAAAAGAATGTTCTCTACTTTGCTCTGGTTTAATTTTTAACAGTGACGCAGCAGGTGCATGGTGGCGCGTAACCATGGAGTTAAAGCTCGCTCCCAGATAAGACTTACTGACTTCATACAATAGCGACAACATTCCTAACGAGAAAAGCCAAAGAGAATAAAAACCTTGAGTTGTGGGTGGGAATTTTTCTTTTTTTTAACTAAATGTTTTAAAACACTAAAACATTTATTTTTCAAAACTATAAATAATTAATTCACATTTTTGTAGTTTTGTTTTATTTCCATTTTCTCTTGCTTATATTTAAAAAAGGAAATCATAGAAATGTATCGGATTTTAAAAGGATAAAATTCCTGAAATTTGTTACTAGGCCTAAAAAATATTTTTGTAAAGCAAATGCAGCAGTAACAAGATTCATAAATTGTCATTGTTAGAAATAATAAAGTGAATATACACATACTATATCCTAGCACAAAATGCTAGTGCATCATAAAAAAGTGCTAAAGCTAGTAAGTAGATTGTGCTGACTTCTCAGTTAAAGCACCATATGCTTTATTAAAACCAAACTGGGGGGGGATGCATCAAATGAAAGTCTAAGCAAATCAACAAACGATATCCAGGACTCTGTTTTCAGCCATGAATACTACCTCTTGAACCCCTTGTTGAGATTAATGAAAAGCAGAAAGAGGAGAGTCATCTTGACAGTTCGATACACTGCAATGATGCTTCCTGACTCCAAACCAGAGACACCGGCTGTGAGCCTGAAATGTCAGCTGTGCTACTGGAGCTGTTTCTGTGAAATGGCCGAGAGCCAGAGATGAAATCTTGTCGCTATCAGGATCGCGTCACAACAGGGTGATTCATTCATAAAGGTCATTGAGCACAAGCTTATAGGCTCAAGCCAAGGTGCCATTTTTTTTGCTGCAGTATGTATAACCAATTGAGGATTCACTTCATCCACACACAAGAACATTATTTTTATTACTCTGGTTTAATCAAGAGAGTTGTTTCTGATGGTAATATAGAAATGGCATCTTGGTATACGCGCATAAAAATAAGTAAATAAAAAATCACAAATCTGCTCATAGAGAAACCTGCTGTGCTTAAATCCAAAAATTATTAATTTCCTGAATCAAAGTTACTGCAGTGTACTCTTCGATATTCGAAGTGAAATCACAGAATCAATGTGCGTGATGGGCGTTTTCTTCATTAGTTCTGTTTTTCCTTATGAGCACACTTCTCGTGCAGATCGTCAGCCCTGGTCCTCTTTATAATAATGACTGAACATCCAAGGACCCAGCTGTCAAACTGCTCAAGTTTGCAGACGACACTACACTCATTGGACTTATCCAAGATGGCGACGAGTCTGCAGACCAGCAGGAAGTGGATTGCCTGGTACTCTGGTGCAGTCAGAACAACCTGGATCTGAGCACTCTCTCAAAAAAAAAAAAAATCGAAGTTACAGTGGACTCTAGGAGACAGACCTCAACACAATATCCAACAACACTGTGTCAACCGAAGACATTTAAACTGAAAACTACCAGTTCCTACGAGCTGAAATGGGAATCAATCAACTCCATCCTGATAAAAGGCCAGCAGAAGATGTACCTTCTGCAACAACTGAGGACATATGGTCTACCACTGGAGCTGCTGATGATATACAGTGCTATACTGCAGTCATTGAGCTACACCTGTGCAAATTCATCACGCTCAGGTTTCGAGCAGCAACAAAACAGCAAAAGACTGCAGAAAATTTGTAAAAACAGCAAGAAATGTAAACATATATATATATATATATATATATAAAAAATAATAATAATAATAGCAGCCACTCCCTTGACCCCCTCTTCACGACTCTATGATAACCAGAAAAACATCAGGAAAACTCTTCACAGACCCCTCACACCCAGGACACAACCAGAACACCATGAGTTTCTTTCCACAGGCAATCACCCTCAAACAGTTAAACTGGACTATATGCAACCCGCTGTAAATAAATAAAATAAATACTGCTACCTGCTGTTTGAACTACACGTCATAGTATACATGATACACACTACAGCTACTTGCAAGTAGCCAAGTAAGCCGGTTAGATTTTCTCCCTTATTGTGACCTCATAAGACGCCCTCCCTCTTTTTGCCAGTGTGGTGTGGCTTAGCATTTATTCATTTACAGACACAGAAACGACACATTTGGAGGAGGAGCAGCAGGAGTGAAACACATAGGGTTTTTTTTTTGGTGAAACCGAGTAACATTTCAGCTGGAGCATTAATGAGGCTCTGTTAACGTGTTATCGAAATAGTGAAATATTGGACATTTACGCACATTCACAAAATGTCAAAATTATTACTTTTTAGACATTCATTTTGCAATTATCTTTTCTTTTTACTTCTCTGACAAACTGATTCAAAGTGCTATACATCATGGCAAATCATCATAATTCATTGTATCACTTCCTGCTTTACAACATGCTTTTTGAAACTTGTACTGGTTTATTTTTGTACTTCAACTCCAGTGATACTTAACTGATAATCACAGAATGCAGATTGCGTTATAAATCAGTGAACAGTAAAAAGATAAGTACAGTACCTTGAACACACACGCCCTTTTCTAATCGGCGTAATGGCGATAACTGCCCTAGGACCGTAAAGTCAGCTGACCTGCAAGTTCCCCCCCCCTCCCCGGCAGTTAGCTTATTGTTTCCTATCAATTGTCATAGGTTTGACCTCTGGAGAACAACACACGCGCGCACATGCCTCTTCCTCTTTTGGGTTAGTTTCAGTTACCTGAATTAAAGAAGGTGCTTGCTCATATCCAGATAAGGTACACTAAAACAGGACAGGTCTCGTTATTCTTTATTCCAGTTTAAAAAAAAAAAAAATACTCCAAGAACGAGCAGCATTTTCTCCTGCTTTTAAACGATCCTCCCTCGTGAAAGGTAGCGCTCACTTCTTTCACTTCTCTAGTTTCCGAACCGACGYGCCTCGTAGAACTGCAGGTTGAGGTTAAACTGGGTAAATCTCTCACTGTGGATCTCCACAGGTCACATGCTTCATGCGGTAAGCCCCAGTCAGGGTGATATCAAGCTGCCAAACCTGATCCCCTCGCTGTCGACTGCATGGTCGGAGAAATGTGCTGAAGGAACCGATCTAACAGGTTGGAGGACATTCCGCTGAGAGAAGAAGAAGTGTACGAGTCCGAAGCTGAATGCAGAAACGATTTATGTCAGGATCAAATCAGACGCATCATAACACACACCATATCCATCCTGAACGTTCATCTAGGATCAGGAACTTGAACTAAAATATTTGCTGAATCCAAATGTGGCTAAATCTCTCCATGGTGCTTGAACCTCCAAGTAGCTTCAGCCGATGTCCCCAAAAATCAGAGCCGAGTACAGCCTAAGGCACACTGCCTGCTATGTGTGTGCTCGTGCGTGTGTGTGTTCACACGTGTCCTGTCAGGTTTATGTAAGCCTCCAGTGAGTCATAGTAGTGTTTCTGTGCTAGGGCTGAAGACACAATATCTGCCTATGTCTTTGTGGTGTTTAGGATTGACAATCAGGAGAACCATGCTCTTGTCATGACATGTACAACTACATAGATATTTACATTAACAGGAAAGATCAAACGGGGTGCCAGTAACTCATTTTATCAGTACAAATTGGTTCTGATAGAGATGAAAATCAATACAAAAGCTAAAACAATAAAGACAACTAATTTGCACAATTTTACATCCAGTTATTTCACCCATTCTTTCAACAACTGGACAGGACGGATGTCTTCCCTGCCTCGTCATATAAATTGAATACCAACCCGGGTCTGTGTGCGTCGAGTTTGCATGCTCTCCCTGTGCTCTGTGGGTTTCCTCCTAGGTCTCCAGTTTCCTCCACATCACAAAGACATGAGGTGTACATGACTGGTGTTCCCAAATTGTCCATAGCATGCGCGAGTGGGTATGCACTGGTGCCCTGTGATTAACTGCCACCCTGTCCGGGATGTACCGCGCCTTGTGCCCGAAGTCTCCTGGGATAGGCTCCAGGTTTCCATGATCATACTCAGGATATCAAAACAAGAAAAACATAAATCAAATGAATGACCAAATATATCTGGACACCTGATCACCTGTCGCAACATGACAACTTAAGCAGCATGAGGCATGGTTTGCTATGACTGGAGTGGAAGCAAGAACGCTGCCTAAATTCAACTGCATATATTCGAGAGAGGGGGGGGGAGGGGGGGTTTGAAATGACGAGGCAGCATTCAGGATCAGGCCTAGACGAAACGACCATCTCCCTTTGGCGTGTCACTCTGACAGAAAAGGGAAAAAACAGCACGAGACTCACTTCATCCATCTATATCTTCATTACCCTTCTATCATCTTCCCTTCCATCAGCTTCCATACACAACGAAAATGCAACACAGGCTTTTTTTTTCTTTTCTTTCCTTTATAGATGGGCAACTTTCTAAAAAAGCATGGAGAAATATCTTTAGCAGATGTCTTCAGTCGAATTGCTAGGAAGAATTTTCCACAGCCGTGTCTGGAAAGAGGCTCCTCTCGGCCTGTCCTGAGGCATTGTAGAGAGAGGGGTAAAAAAACAAAAGCTAAGCGTTAAACACCCATAACCTTAAATAAACTTTAGGTGCACGGAGAGATAAAAGCRAGCCTGGAGCCTGCATCAYGCTCATCCGGGCTGCACTCCAGGAAGAAGAAGAGGAGCAAGGAGCAGCATGTGGCTTCTATAAATACCGCCGTTAGCAGGGACTCGGTCTGAGAGACGAGCGTGAACACTGCACTGAATGTAGTTCAGATTGGGAGCTCAGCTTCAGTCACAGAAGACAATTCATCAGCAAGCACGGCTTTAAGCCAAGAGGAATGGCGGGAAGAGCCCCGAGAGGGTGGGAAGAGGGGAAAAGGACGGCAGAGAGCGCGAGCAAGAGAGAGCTAAATTCAAATACATCCAGGATCCTCATACACGCTGAAATGTTTATTTAAACTCCTCATGAGAGATTCGTAGCTGGATTATGCATTTGCGTGAACAGAAGTCAAAGTGTTGACGCGTTGCCCCATCTGACACTCCATGCACCTCCGAATTMCAAACTGGCTCGTTCAAGAACCACGTTATTAAAATGATTCTTCTCACATAACCATACCTTGAACAAAATGCAAATGCACAAAACACTCATACAAAAAAAAAAAAAAACGTTCAGGGCTACTCTCTCCACAGTCACAGCTGTGCAGGCGTGAACGTGTTATATCAGGTCATTTGTAAATGCAGTTCGAGAAAAAAATGGATGACAGCTTGTGATCTGCACAAAAGAAAACCAGAATGAAGTGATCTAGGTTTGTTTTTGTGTGTGGTCTAAAGGTGTACTTTGGACCGATACTCTAAGGAAGGTAAAAGTTTCATGTGAAGAATCATTACTGGTGACGAGACGTGGATTCACCATTACGAGCCTGAGAATAGAGAATATAGAGTCTGGAACAGAAACATCCTCAATCGCCAAACGAGAAACAGTTCAAAAATAAATCATCAATTTTATGTGATTCTCAAGGGCCAGTATTGAAAAAAAAATCAGAAAAAAGGTTCAACAATCAACAGTGCTCGTTACAATGAGATGCTGATCGAAGAGCTGAAGACTAAACATCAGATTAAATGCAGAGGACTGCTATCCAAAAGCATTGTGATCTCGCACGGCGATGCATGTCCCTCACACTTCTGCCCTCACTGTCGGCACTCGGCAAAAACTTTGTTTTGAGATGTTAAAGCATCGTCTCTATAGTCCTGCTCTCGCTCCATCGCACGTTCACCGGTTTGGTTCCCTGAAAGCAGCCGTACCAGGACGAAGATTCACTTCTGATGAAAGGGCATTTTTGGCTCGCAGCTCAGCATAAACATTTTTAATGAGGGAATACGAATGCTTGTTGACTGAAACACAAAGTATTGGCAAGCCAGGCAATTATATCGAAAACTTTTGTCTTTTCTAAAAGTTAATTAAAATAAATTCTACTCCTAAAGTGTAGATAATTTTTGACTCAAACTCGTATTTGCATTATTCCACATCCATTTGACACATTTAGCTTTTTTGCGGTCCTGTTGTATATTGGGGTTAAAATATGTTACACTGTAGGTTTCTGGGCAGCAATGCCTTCACAGCAATGTCTTCATAAAAAACGAAATAAAAAAAAAAAAGCGAACATGGTGGCTCCTCTCGAAAAATTTCTCGTTTGTAAGAACTAGACTATCCTGTGTGTAAAAAACTGGATTCACTCATTGTACAAAAAAAAGGGGGGGAGGGGAGGGGGGCAACACTATAAAAATACGATTTAAGGACAGATTGCTGGTCCATGATTTTCGGTGTACACTCCTTAAAAACTCCCACACATTCTTTCAGACAGCAGAAACACCTTCGAATCAGCCAGACTGCTCAGCAGTTAAAAATAAGACAAAATCTGTTATTATACTTCTTGAATGTACGATTTCCTTCGAATGGATCTGAACCCAAGTTACAGGTTTAGCACTAAATGAGGAGCACGTCTAAAAACAACCCCGCTGCTAGAATTAGCATGGATGCCTGGGTACAATGTACCTCCTTTCCATGGACTTTGCCAGCGCTGGGTCTGCGGCATGCACAGTGAGCCAGCAGTCTCGGGGAAGCTTTAAGCGGCATGCCAGTGATCCATACACATTGTCAGAGTCTAGATGTCAGTGTCACATTCACTCAGACACCTAGACACGACACGCAGCAGCTCAACACAAAGACAAAAACAACTAGTGTACAGCAGCTGACAGGAGCACTCCATACAGTAAAGCATGATGAAAGCATGTGCTCGATTCTCTGCTCACAGAACCCTGATGAGAGCTGGTCGCAAACTTGACACAGGGCTGGTCTATAGCCTATAGACTACTTCTGCATTGTAGTATACACCGCTACATTAGTCTGATGCGCGGTTTTAGTAGCTACGAGCTCGGCCCTACATACCTGTTTTCGCCCGCGGAGGACACCGTCTACTGTTGCATTCGGTGAGAAACGCCTGTGACGCGCCAATATTATGACACAGAAGTTGATGACTCTGTCTACCGTTACATTCAGGAAGGTCCAATTGTGACACGGCTGTGCAAACACCCACCGGACAAAACAAAATTTAGATACACGGCAATCATTCATAGATGACAAAACCTGTTAGTTTTAAGCTGATGRATTTAATATCATCGTTTGAACTCATATAAAACCTCTTTATGTTTTAAAGTAACTACATAACTTCATCTGACAATGTCGTGTCATCTCACCAAGCTTGCTGGTAGAGTGCACGATTAATACATTTCTAATGATTTAATCTTGAGGTAAATACCCTCTACATCAGCCTTTCCTAACAATAAAAAAATTCTGGGGACTTTTAAAAATGACAACTCGTTATAAACAATCATTTAGAAATCACGAAGATTAAAATCACAATTTTATTACCATGAATAGTAAACCAGCCATTTCTGTGATAACAGACAAATCACTGTTGAAAATATTAATTTCCAAAGTTAAAAGCAGACATTTAAAACAATAGCAAAATAACGCAAACTCTAAATTAGACTCGTACTGTTCTTATTTCCTCTATCCTCATTCTAACTGCAGGCGGAATTATGACAGAAACCATGTCAGTGGTTCTAGTTTACTACCACAAACTCCCCCTTGTGGCTGAAAGGTGTACCACAGACACAAACAACAATGGTGAGACAAACAAACAAAATCCCCCCTCAACCCAGTGTTTACTGGAAACAGTGCTCCATATAACCAACATTTTCTGTTATCTGGAATTCACCTTCCTGCCTAGATGGTTTATCTTCGCCCCTGGACTCGACTTTGTTCTAACCTGGTGTTAGCCAAATCCTAGCATTAGCATCTCCACATTAACTTGCGTTAGCAAATTCACTGAAAAACAGGCAAAAGTACTTTTTATTTATTCATTTATTTATTTTTAAACGAGGCCATGTTAAATCACATAACATCGTATTATTTTAAAGAACCAGGATGCTTATCCTCAAGTTCAACACCACGGTCTGGCGTCTTCAAACTCGCATACATAGCTACAGCCCTAAAAATAGACCAGGTTCAAATATGCTGCTTTGTTTCCGTTGGGGGAATCCTGACCAGATTGTGTCTTTAATGTAATCTTAGTCTTCAGTGCAATCTCCACTATCGTATGACGGCTATGGATCCTTAAAGGTAACGGCTCACTTGTTGATTTATTTCACACTAGTTAGGCTTAGGCTCTGTCTTGAGGCAGAACAGCTGACTCAAAGGATGTGCTATCCTCCCACTTCTACATGTTCGAGACAAGTTTTATCAGCTAGCAGCACTCATAGTGATAGAATGAGAATAGTGTTTTCTTTCTTTCTCTCTCTCGCTCTGTCATGACAAATTAGACTTGCATCCATGGATGGTGCGAGCATCGTAGAGATTCAACTTCATTATCAAACACAGGCTTTTCTGTTGCACTGAACTTGCATTAAAATTCTAGCATTTAAAAAAAAAAAAAAATCATCTTTTTAAATCGTATGAACAGCGCTAAACCATACAGTACCTAGCATTACGACAGAAGAAGATACGATAATATTTAACCACAGCAAGAAACCACTTGTATTATATAAACTACTTGTATTATCCAACCCTGGTTAAAAACCCTAAAAGGATGACTTGAGTCTCCGGGCACATGCACTTCACGCAGTGTTAGTAAAACTGTCTTGTATGATTTACAGGGACACGATTCTGGTTAAGAGCAACCTTACGTAAAGCTGAGGCCGCTAACAAGTAGACGGTATTACACAGCATTGTGGTTGTCTTGCTGCATGGCCATCACCACATTTGGATGCACTCAGAACATTTTACACCCCCTGGACTAACACCCCACGTTTACGTCTACTGAAAACATTGTGTGTGTGTGTGAGAGAGAGAGAGAGAGAGAGAGAGAGAGTGAGTGTGTGTGTGTGTGCGTGTGTGCGCGAGAGAGAGAGTTAGTAGTAGTCGGGTCTTACTCAGATCGCCGTCGAGCTTCCATGCCATCTGGAAGGAAGAGTTTGATGGTCGACACTATGCAGCCATGAGTGACTACAGAGCAAAAAGAAAAAGACGACAAATCAGTTATTTCAGTCCAAGTCAAGAGAGCGCTATACAGCAAGGCAAGTTTGAAATCTTTATTAGCTTCCTAATTCCAGTGCAAGATTCTTAGCTTCACATGGAAACTTAACAGCCCCGGTTTCTGTTGAAGACAGCTGAATTGCTGCTGCTTTGGTGTGTAATGAAAAATTTGAGACACTCCCTTTTAGCGCTGACTCATGCACAAGTTGAACAGCTTTACACGCCAGAACTTTTTTCAACCCAAAGACACAATGGTCAAGTCATTATTAACAAAATAAATCTCAAGACGAAAAAAAAAAGCCTCAACACATTATCCAATCCTTGATTAGCCCAAAACCTCAAAAACAGTCTTCTTTTGTTTGTCTCCGAGGATCGTCTCTGTGCTCTAAACGCGAGTTACGTTGCATTCTTATCCAATTGCGAAAGCCGCCATTTCACCGCTGATATTACAACACCTTTGAGGCAGCGATCATTAAATGCTGAGGGATTTCATAAACCCAGATACCCAGGACGCTCTCACTGATGGGACCAAAAGGCCATTTCAAAACTTTCATCCATGCGCTCTCGAAACCTCTCCAATTAAAAATAAATAAGTTCGTTCTCAGAGTGATGCGCTCTTAACATTCAAGTGTGCTGGCTATTTGACATTTTCTCAGTAAACATCAAGCACAGAGAAAACAGGATGCTGTTATTGAGCAACACAAGCACATCATTACCTAAAAAAAAAAACTCTCTAAGCTACAACAGTCATCCGAGAGAGAGAGAGAGAGAACGTGAGGCTGACCTTTGCGCGTGTTCTCCGTTACGTCCACGCCGAACTGGATGATGTCACCGGAGAGCACCTCACACGGCGGACTCTCCTCAGAGCCCCGGCTCAGGCGCTGGCTGTTAATGAAGGTGCCATTGCTGCTCTTGGTGTCCTGGAGGTAAAACTGTAAAAAAAAAAAAAAAAAATGTTTGCATTGCTTTATAAGAGAAGAGATCAACTTAAAAAAAAAAAAAAAAAAAAATCATTTTTTTAAAAGAGAGAGAACAAGCAAACATCAGATAAACAAGCATGCCTACAGTTCAAAGTCTCCAAATCTGACAAAACAAAGCTACAGTCAGCTTTTGAGTACTTCGGTTATCCGGCGGGGTGCAGCAAACAACAAATTCAACAAACAGACAAAGCCTCGGGCATCATTTAAAAGGTACACTGAGCCCTGGATGATGGGGGGGGGGAGTAAAAGAAAAAGGAAAATAAATAAATAAAAACCTCTGCCTCAAATTTTAAATGATGGGAAAGTAAAACTCCTGTGCTAACAAACAAGCTATACACACAATCAGCAACAATATTTCAACGTTTCTTTTGTTGCTTTATGTTAAACAACTGTGTTGGACATTTTCTGACCAATCAGACTTAGCCACTGAACTGCGCTGATCAGAGATAGTGCACAAATCACTCTCAGATATAACAGACTCCATGCTAATCGCACGCGTGCTCCAGAGTGGTGCGGCAGAAAAAAGGCCTCATCCTCTAGTGATCACAAGTTCCAAGCCATCTGTAGACAGGAGTTTAGGACGTTCAGTAGGCTGGCCGTGCTTTCTCTCAATCAATTAAAGCGACGATCGACAATGATCCCTCCTGCCTCTTAACAGTGTGCCGTGTTACCAGCTAATTTTGGGYTTTAATATTAACGCCTGATTAAGTGTTGTGCACACACGTCTATAATGAAGTATCGTGCATTTGTGTAAATTTAAAAAGGACAGACGATTAATTTCACAGAAAGTCTCCAAAAGCAAATATGTCGATATTTAATCAATTAAATTTTACTTTACAATTTGCCCTTACCACTCATAAAAGGAGGGAATATAAACTTTACTCCGTTAGATTCTGTAGTCCTGTTAACAATCTCACAATTTCTAAAAATAATGGAATATAACAACTTACAAAAAACTTTGCAACTAAAAAAACTAACTAAATAAAAAAAAAAAGTCAGTGTGAACCAAAACGAATATCATAAATATCTGTAAATTTATTTCCAATTAAAAGGTTCATCTACATACAAATATATCCTGTCAAAGAAAGTGAAAGAACAACGCTGTCTTACAGAAAGGTAATTTTAAATTATTCTATTTGTAGAAAAGAAGCTCCGCCCAGCATCAAGAAAAATACCAAAACCTTTGCTTAGTTTTGGAGAAAATGTAAAAAGGTTAGTATTCACTCGTCGTCTTTACCACTTTATAGGGACAATCCATCGCAGGGTAAACACATACAGTACATGCTCATTCCCACACTATGGCCAATTTGGGAACACCAAATCAACCTAATCTGCATGTCTTTGGACTATGGGAGGAAACTGGAGCATGAAGAGAAAACCAGCAGAGAACATGAAAACTCCATGAACACAGACCTGAGGTCGCGAATCGAACCCGGGCCCTGAAGGTATAAGGCAATGGCGATGACCACTAAGCCACCGGGCTTCTTAATTGCCCTGAACTTCATTAAGCAAATATTACAAACATCAGTACTTTATACTGGATGTAAAGAGAGAATACAGCCTGGATGGGACGACAGTTCATCTTACAACTTAAGATCATGCACGCACACACGCGGGTAAATTTACTGCAGTGTATCGTAACAGGATGTTTTTTTTTAGGGGGGTTGAGGAAACTGGAGAAGCGTCATGGACAGTAACACAACCCCAGGATTAAAAAAGGGGACCCTTGAACTGTAAAATGGAAATACTATCTCTCCGTGCCACTAAGGAAGCAAAAGCCCTGGGATTAAGCTGGAGTGTGTGGTGCAGTAAAGCCGGTAGTCTTACACATTGTCCTGCATCATTATAATGTGTGTAAGCCTTTATTTTTGACGGTACCTACATCAGCAAATGACGGACTCAAAAATTATGGTTTTCTTGTCATAACAGCTATCCATGTTCCATCCAAATCTCCAGCTCAGACAGAAAGCTTCATTATATGCTCTTACTCTGTACTCGTTCTCTGCTATTATTGAGCGCGAGCTCATTTTCCACCATGCTCACTCACACACTCGAGTCAGAGACTGACCGATCGATCACGAGACAGACTTATTATAGCATAAATGTCTTAATAAAATGCACTTTTTCATTTTAACGAGACTAAAATCTGCCATAGGTGGTCACATGCTGCCTAGCCACCATCTTTCTTTTCCACCTTAGAGCGACAGCATCCACCCATTCAAAAACACAGCAGATCGGCTTTCATTCACCCGTGCATTCAGCGTGCAGGCGGATTCAAGTAACACCGGTCTGATTCAGATATACGCCAGCATTACACAAAGAAAAAAAAAAAAAAAGAAGTCAGCAGCACCTCCTCGACTCGAGCATCTTGTGTGAGGCGGTTTCTCGTTGCCTGGTCCCCATGGTTACAGGACAAATCCAAGGCCATCACAAGCATACAAAAAAAAATATTTAAAAAAATAATAAACCAAGACTAGCAACCAGCAGACTGTATGTGTGTACAATACATCTGCACCTATTACGGTGTTCATATATTTCAATTTACCTCCATTTAATTAATYGTCAATGTGGCATAAAACTAAGACATTTAAAAAAATTCCAAAGATTTTTCTTAAAAAGGATTTTTCTACATCATCCATGGACCAAAGTGATTAACATTGTGTTGCACCTGCAGAAAGCATGCTTGTTCCTCTAATCTCTTGCACTATAGCAGCTATACACAGTCAATCCCCAGGTTTGGACCGCTCCCTTATCCGTCACTTATCAGAGTATCGCAGGGCATTTGTGTGTACTGTGTTGGTATGTATGTACATTTTATTTTTTTAATAAAAGTCTAAATAATAAATACATAATAAAAAAAAATAATAAAAATATCCATTCCCTCACTGGACTCCGGTTTATTTCTGTTGAATAAAAAAACTTCTCTCTTCTTACATTGAGAAACCGCAAAGCTTCTTTCCTGAGGCCTCTTAAGCTCATGTCGCAAACTTGCACTCCTTCACCCTTGTTAAAAAGCACCAACACTGTTGACTCCTTATGAAATTTACTTACGAAAATAAACATCTTTTTAAAAAGGCATGAGTTTTATTGAATTGACAGATTTTAAAAGACTAATGGACTGTAATGTGATAACCTGAAAGAAAACCTGGACACACTGGACACACATTCTTTCATGAGGAGCCTGCACATGACGGCTTCGGACCACAGTGGACCGCCTGTGTTGATATTTAAGAGCTTTCAAAACATGGCCACGTTGACATTTTAAGTGTAGAAAGTGACAATTTTCGCGACTTTGACGCTCTATTTTGCAGCTTGTGCGTCACCCCAGACCCCTGCTACAGATCCCAATGCTTTGAATGGTTTACATTTAGGCATTTTCCAGGTGCCTTGATCCACAGTGACTTACATTTGTATTTCATTATACATGTGAGCAGTTGAGGGTTAAGGGCCTTGCTCAAGGGCCCAACAGGGACAACCTGACAGTGGTGGGGTTTGAACCCGGGACTTTCTGAACCGTAGTCCAGAGCCTTAAAAACTATACTATTAAAACTATTTCTGTGCTGTCTATTTGATGCATATACAAACAAAATACAAACCGTTTCCCGTTTTGATGAGAACGCTATGGAACAAGGACATCATGATGTAACCCTGTAGTGGTGCCTTGTAGCTGCAGTGCGGTCCAAGTTTCTTTTATAGATTATTATATCTTCTGACTAATCAGAATCAGGAATCTAACATCATATGAAAAACTTAACTACTTTATCCAACTTTACTCAAACATACCATTATGTTGAAGTGTGATTAAAATTATAGCACCGCTAATTGGTCTGATGTTAATGACGGGATCTGATGGAGCCCTGGAATGTCAGCGTTGTACACTATTAGCAGCACTCTGAATCTAAACTACACATGCTGATGGGTGGTAAGTGACAGATCTTGTCAGATCACCGCACACCTAATCGCTGAAATGTCCACCCCATAGCTTGATTTGACCCCAAGCAGAGTAACAAATATATTGCAAAAGGATCACTTAAAATAAAAGAAAATGGATGAAGACTCAATAACACACACTAGGTTATCTGGTACTAAAGCATCACATACACTTAAAGTCTCCCATGCGGAAGAAGAAAAGTGCTGAGGAGAATCACACGATTGTCACTTCATGAGGCGATAATTAAAGGAAAGGCAGAAGAGTTATTTTCGTAGCCAAATAAAGAACTGCTCACACACACACACACACACCCCTAAAATGAGCTGATTTTGGACGTCGAGTCATCCGATCATGATTACATTTTTCTAAACAATCCATATTAAACGATCGGAGGTTTGAGATGATAACAGCACATCAATCCTACTTAAGATCTGTAAGAGGAGCTTTTAAACGAGTCACTCATCAACACTTGAATAAACTTTCTTGAATAAAATTCCAGCGGTCATAAACAGAGCTGTGAACATGTCCTAGGTTTAGACATGAAACCGAATACCTTTTAAACATGTTGCAAATTTAAGAAAACTAAATAAATCTAGTTTACTCCCCCAAAGCTAGAGTTGAAGTTAATTTAAGAAAGGAAAAATGGCGTTCCTCAAGCTCACGGCAGAACGCTCCATGGTTACGACATGACTGATAATCGTGTTTACAGCAGCAGAGCTCGTTAAATGGCACGAGTGTCACTTTAAAACAGTAGGATATTTCATCTTGTCCCAAAAAAAAAAATCACAAAGCTTAATTACATGGTTGCGTGCTTTAACTGTAAATAAAAACCAGCCCTAAAGAAAAAGAAGAAAAAAAGTGTGTGATGTCGAAACACAAATCAGCGAGAGCTGTTCAGTGCGGTTACTACGATGTACATCTGTATTGGGCCAGTGCTCCAAATATCCGTATGTGTATTTAAACTCAATGTGGGCGTGGCTTAAACCTGGAGAAAGTTACCATGGCCTAAAATTGGAGAAAAATACGTCTTAAAAACACGACAGTTGAAAATGTTCTCATCCTCAGCTACATCAATCCAATGCATAATTTCTCAACAAGAGCTCACACAAACACTCCCCCCCCCAAACCCCCACGACGACTACTTAAAAAAAAAAGATAAGGGAAAAGATAGTCATGACTCTTTTGTGGCGATTCATATTCACCACATGGACTCAAACCTTTTTTAAAACATTTTTAATTGGTACATGTCTGCATCGGAGGTAGTAAAATGTCACAGTTCCTCTATAATCCTACAGGTGAGGTGGGGCACTTTAAACTGGGAGCACAGCATCCTGTGTGATGGAAGGAAATTATATTCCAATTTTTTTGAGAATTATACACACGAAAAAAAAGAAGAAGAAAAAAATACATCCAAGTCAAATTAAAATTGTGATGCTAACAGAAACGCAATGTAAATTCCAATTCTATCTGAATAGTATTGAGCAGTGTCATGGTCAGGGTGGTCCTAAATTACTAGGACCCTATTGTTTTCCTAAGCTTCCCCCCACCCCAACATTTGGGGCTCTTAACATGCTCAAAAACTCATGAAAATTGGCAGACATGTAGGAATCTGCTGCCAATTAGATGCCCGAGAACCTGTGGGCCTCAAGCGTGGCTTCGATTTTTGATCTCAAACGGGTCAGCTGTGACAATGCTTTAAACTTATGCTGAAAAGTGGTTAATAACTTTCTGTGGCACATCACATCGAGTGACATCACAGTGTGATGGCTTTTTCCAGCATCTGTTTTTTTTTTTGGAGGTCTAAATATAAAATGTACAGTATTTCAGGCTCCGCCCCTGGCCTCAGGACAAATAATGATGTAGGTAATTTAACAAAAGTCTCCCGATACCATCAAAACATTTTACGTCAGACAGTTTGAACCTATTTTGGAAAACGTGGTTCTGCAACTTTTATAAAGTGATTTGTGGTTTGTAATGCACGTTTCCTCCGTCTGTATAGTAAAATATACTAAATTATTTCGGACAGGCTGCAAATCTGATGAAGCTGTGAAAGAATGTACCGAGATGTACAGCTAATAACTTGTTACAATTATTTATGATCATGGTTTTTAGCACTGCAGTAGCCCCAAGCTTGGTTTATTAGTTGTAACCAATGGCTGGTATTTTTTTTTCCTTGGCGTAATGTGTTTACTGCATACATTACACATGTCAAAAATATTCCTAAAAATCTTTGGCTTGGTGACCATAAAATAAATAAATGAATGGAAGAAGGAATTTATATCCAAACGCAAACTAGCACAAGTTCCCTTAAATCTGCACGTCCATCATGCCCGATGTACAAACAAATTAATACAAAACCATGAGACAGACAGGAGTGGAAGAGTGCTGGAGCGCCGGGTTACTAATCACTGCATTAGAGACCAGACTCTGTCCCAGTTTCATTCAGAGCTCCTGTCACTTGGTGTAAAAAGCACTTTCAATACAGACGCATAAAAATGTTAACGGTGTTGAGCATTAATGAAATCCGTTGCTGTTGGAGTAAAGAGCTGGCCGTTGTAAACACTGGACACAGAAAGCGGTTTCCAGTGAACTCTGGGTCAGAGCTGAAGCCGAGACCATCCACACAGCATACTCTGACTCATTCTCTGGATCGGATCCAAGTGCACACAAGCCTCTGTGGTGTGTGTGTGTGTGTTTCCATCAAAACGCCTCCAGAATACTTCTCATGTGAGGAAACCCCTTCCGCCTTTCTACAAAGGCTTTGAACACTCAACTCTTTATCCTGACTTACAACAGCACCATCTTTTTTATTATGCCGATGTGGTTATTGATAAAAAAAAAAATTAAAAAAAATTTAAAAACCCTGTTGTGTCATTGTGCTAACCAACGTGTTAACACAAAGTGCTGAAAACATTCCACAACGCTTTAACCCAGTTTAAGCGTCTTAAACAAAATAAWTTTTTTTTAAAAAAACACAACATAAGACTCAAACAGTTCAGCAAATATGATGCTTAAGGATTTTCACTTTCAGCACTTAATGAAAAATATAAAAATTGCTTCCTGAAAAGTTTTTCGCTGATTGCGATCAGCACCTTATGAACCATTTCTAATTATATGCTGAAAAATAAAAAATTGGATAAAAGATGAGGAATCTAAGGACAGGACGGTGTGATAACAGCAGTATCTTTATTTAGCATAGCGAACGTTTCTTCAATTCAATTGAAAGTCGTCTGCTTAGAGATTCCAACTCCATAGTTCACCTGGGGATGAGACGAACGTTTACATGCTCAAACCGTTTAACCAGAATATGACGTTGACGAGGTGATTCTGACCACTGGGAAGCATTTAATCTACTGGAAAATAACAGAGAAAGAATAATGTCCACCAACCTGGATATTATTACTGGATATTAGGATAAATCACACATTCTGTGTTTTGACTGGTTATGAAAATTCAGTCTCTCATATCCATAACTCATAATGAACGATATTCATCATAATGAAGTGTTTGAAACGGTGAGCTGATAAAATATATTATTCCAACAGACACGATTATATCTAGTGTTTACATGATTAATACTTACCTACTGAACTGATTATTCAAAAGGTTTACACCATCAATTCCACAGAAAATTAATTCTGACTAGATTGTGTTTGGTCAGACTGAGGCTACGTCCACACGAAGCCAGTGCGTTCTCTATCCGATCATTTTTTTTTCCCTCGTTCGGCGTCGTCTCAAGAAATATCTGCGTACATACGAAACCACTGAAAACGGTGTAGTGTATAT
>QMIH01001042.1:83554-142942 GCA_003987875.1 Clarias batrachus
ATACCAGACCAATATGGGGCGCTGTAATTCTGCCATAGAGATACACTATACACGGAGAAGACGACTTAGAGCATGCGCATGACATCACAAAATATACGGATTGGCAGTATACACGAAACCGCAAGGGTGTCGTTTTCAGATTTATCCACCTTGGGACCTAAACAATACAATCTGCAGCGGGACCGGGAATAAGTGTCGATGTGCGCGTTTGCAGCAACTCAGAAACCCCCGAGTGTGAACTTGACGTGAAGAAACGATGCCTAGACTGTGTCTAGCAACACCTGAACAGGGAAAGTCTAAAAGAAGCTGAGAAAATCGGCATGAAGGCTACAGGGTCCGATTCATTACAATGGAGGATAAATGCTGGGCCAGGTAAAAGATGACATCATAAAAATTATGGAAACTCCTAAAACTTCTGCCAAGCTCTTATCAGAGTTGTTAAAAACAACAGCGGTATCCCATTGTGCCATGTGTGTGTAACAGTGAGGTGGTGTTACGCTTCCGTTTCAGTAGTTCAGTGTAACCTTTCCACTAGATCTCACTAGGTCTCAGTATGGAGGATATGTTGTAGACTTATGTGTTTGTCTTTTAGCACCCATGCTAATGTTTTTGCTCACTGAGTGCACAAAGGTGCCAAACAGCCTCTTCAGACTGCGCTTAAAAAGCTTTGTCTGAGCACAGGTTACACATGAGCGCAGAACGTTAGCTTTGTACAAAACAATAAGCTTGGTGGATTATTAAACTGGTGGTTATTGAGTATAAAGGCTTGGCATCAGGTCCGGGACATCTCTCATGTTAATTCCTGCATTAACAGCTCAATCACATGAAGCTGAACATCTTTTAACAAAGTGTGTTAACTTGCAACAACAAAAAACAAAATGGTCAACATTTAAAAGTTTTCCGTTAGGAAACACGAAAGGAGTTTCAGGTGTCAATAGGATTTGCAGCACAACAAAGTTGTTTTGCACTTTTCGTTAAACATACAACACGCTGCGCTGCATTTTTAGTTCTTATTAGAGAGAAAGAGGAAAAATAAAATAACAGGAACTGTAATTAAACGGTTAAAAGATGTCATTGTTTGTTAATTAACTTACTGCAGTACTAGTTGGCGTATGACTCATGTAAGAGATAAAGCATTCCCTTTTTGCTAAAAATAAATAAATAATATTTGTGGGGTGGGTTATAGAGGCCCATCCTCTTTTACTCCACATGTATTGGAAGGCCTTAAAACTCCCCCCCCCCTCAGACCAACAGATCCACTGCCTTTATACGGTTTGAATAGTAATTTACTCAAAGTAAAATATTTTTTAGATACTGGATTTTTTTTCCCCCATACATGAGCTATAAACTGTAATCATCAAAATTAAAGCATCACCACGGTAAGTGATCATAAAGCAATTTATCCTAACATGACAGAGATCTAATTTTTTCAAGGCTGCGGTCATTCGATTACCGTAGGTCAGAATTCATGTGACTTTTGCCTCTACTCTGGCGCTTGCTGACGTCAGTCAGTACCGCCAGAATGGGCGGTTCATTTTTAACAATGAAGGAGAGCGGCGGGAAAAGTTAAGCTTGTGATTTAGTAAATATTTAGAACATTGAGTCTGAACAAGCAAAAAAACTCCTCGCTTGTGTGAAATGAACGAGTAGTCAAACAAATATGCGGTCTCAGATGACAGACAGGTCCACATCACAGTCCGATAAAATTGCCACACACACGTGAATGCGAAACATCATGACACGCAAGTACGATCTGATCAAAGAAAAATCTGAACGTGAATAAAATCTGAACAACGAGGCAGTTTATGTAGCCTAAAACAAAAGTTTTAAATATTTTTCCCTTTACATGTAACAAATCTTTTTTGAAGATCTGTGTAAAATTTTGCTGAGCTAGACTGAAAAAAAAATGTAAACTCTCATGCCTTCTATAAGATATGAAGGCAAAACAAACACTGCGTGCTGACAGGGCAAAAGATGTGGGTGAGGGTGCAGGTCAGGAGCTAGAGGTGAAAATCTATGTTAGACAAACAAAACAAAAAGGAAATGTTAGTTAGTTATACATGTGTGGGTCTTGTACATCAAGCAGGATATGAACAGATTCATGAATGAAACGTTAAGAGCAATTAGGGGAGACATTTACTATTTGAGAACACGGAAAATTCACAACTATCCAACTCGTGCTTGTGAGCATCTGCAAATTTCAACAGAAAATGACCAACAAATGTAACCTCTAAAACACTGATATTGACTGTAAATGGCAGAAATTGCGAATATTATCCAACTTTTACATGTGAAATACAGAGTCAAGTTCAAAAACAGGAAACATTTACAGGACAGCTTTATCCAGGAGTCACAACAGTGCCGGCACTCGCATGTTCAGATATCCCAAGGTCTTTAAGAATTTTAAATAAATCCAAAAACGTATCAAATTAAAAAAAATGAAAAAATGAATATACAAACAAAATTCTACTAATTATAAATCTTTTTTAACTAAACTGTCGGTCCAGTACCCGGTCCCAAGCCTGTTTGATGGGAGGGTTGCGGACTTGGGGTTCTCCACATTGGATCATTCCATATTAACCTGACTTTAGACATTAAGCATAATACAATGTTGGGAAAACTTTACCTACCCAACATCAAGTAAGAAATCCCATGACAGCTTTGTATTTTGGGGATCAACTTGGGGTTTGGGGATTTTACAAAGTTATCGTTACAATTACATAATGGTTAAATTCTGTGACAACTATAACAGGAGTCAAAGTCACATGCAACAACCGAGGATTTAGACAAAACCACAGACTTACACTGCACATCTTACCAAGATGGGGAGAAAAAGGGGAAAATCTTTTAAAAACCTATTTGGTTTTGTGTGGCAATTCATATATTGACTACAAATTTGATCCGTTTATATCCTAAATATCTATATTTTTTCCATTAYATGCAGTTAATTTACAATCCTACAGGATTCAAAGGCTGTAGAGTCACAAACTATTCACAGCACAGCACCATGTGGGGTAGGAGCAAATAATTTTTCCATGGGAGTTTTGAATTGTAAAAATTCTTTAAAAATAATAAGTATATTTAAGTATATTTAAAATCGTGATGCTTATACAATCACAATACAGATCGAATAGGCCCGTAGGTATTGTACTATCGTATCAGGCGGCCCCTGAACAAACCACATGCCTAATATTTTAAACCCCCTCTTATGTTAAGTCTGGCTGTGATGTACACACTGATCTTTATACAGTGCACCGTACCCAAAACACTCCCAAGAACTATACCACGTTTTCCAGATATGTGACTTTTTTTCTTTCTTTTTTTAGTTTAAACAGCACCAGGTCAAGTGACACAGCTGCGCCTCCAGAGCTGACGGGGTGTGTGTACGTGTGTGTGTGTGTGTGTGTCCCATCAAGCAGCGGAGTCTGGTGGCTGCAGGCAGTCAGCTGCTGAGTAACCGTCACTCAGAGCGGCTGATAATAACAGACTGGTGAGAGGGATCAGACATTCAGATTCCAAATCCTATTTTCAGTGATGACATCACATTTTCATTTCCATGAAAACTGGAAGCAGAAAACAGCTGCTACAGACAATGGATTTTAAATACTATGGAAAGCTGAAGACTGGTCAGAATCGGAGATGATGACTCTAGCTGACATAAATGCTGCCGTGCAGCACCGACGCAGTGACAACAGGATACAATTAGCGCGTTACATTTCATAATGTCAGTCAACATGCAATCAAATCCTCTCTCTTTAGTCAGACCTGTAAATGGTGTGATGATGTGAAACCACTGGTCACAAAATGTAGAGGTCCTCTCTCTTTTAAATGCACACACACCCATACCCTAAACAGCATCATGTTTCATGAGCAGTCATGTTTCCAAGAACATCTAGGAAGTGATTCTTTCGATACAGGTTTTGAGCTGTACCTAATCTCATGGGAAAACACATCCACAGATATAAACATTATGTCGTCTCTAGTCTGGTATGCAACAGATACACACAGTATATATTGTCCACAATGATATAGCCTTCATTTGGTGTAAAAAAGGAAAAGCCTTCAACCCCAAGAACACCATCCCCACTGTCAAACTGTTTTGGGTGTGTTTATCAGCTGGTGGACCAGGGAAACTAATCACAGTAAATGGAACCATAAAAAATGGAACCATCAAAATTCCCCACATCATCATCAGGCAGTCTGCAGAGAAACTTGGCCTTGGACAGCAGTGGACATTTCAGCATGACAACGACCCAAAACACACAGCAAAAGTGGTTAAGAAATGGTTAGCAGACAAAAACATTAAATGTTTTGCAACTGAGAATCTGTGGAGGGAGCTAAAGATCAGGGTGATGGCAATGAGACCCACCAACCAGAAAAACCCTTTCATTGCTAAAGATAAAAGGGCAAAAATAACAGTGGAGCCATGCAAAGAGCTGGTCAGCAATTATAGGAAGTGTTTGATTAATAGAAAAGACTTTATTGGCTATTACAGCAATTATTGAGAAGTGTATGGATAATTTCAGACATGCAATTTTTTGTTCAAATGTAAATAAAAGAAAAGTAAAACTTTTTCCACAATGAAGCCTCTTGTACATCGTCTAATTATCTTCTGGGACGCGCCCATCATTTCTAATTAAGAAAAAACTTGCTAGTTGAATAAAAGTAACTTAAAGTCAGAATTTGCCAGGGGTATGAATAATTGAGATTACACACGCAAACACACGGCAACATTGCATGCAAGCTAAAACTAGTCAGAGCTACCCGTAGCCTGGGTAGATCAGTAGACATGACCTACCTACCTACTTACCCAACCAAATCAATCAATCAACATGCACACGCGAACACACACACACACACGATTAATAATCTAGCAACAAAAAATAAATAAAAAATAAAAACACACTTAAACGTAATGATTATACAGTTATAACATAATGCTGATCATTACGTCTGATGTTAGACAGTAAACTCTCATAGCTGACATGTTGGATGCAGGGAACATGGACAGACATGATAACCTGAGCAGCTTTGATACACTAGCTTTGTCATCTTTATGCTCGAGGCACGGTCTGATCCAGGTTGATTTTACATCACATCGAYAACCGGGGAAGTGTGCACAGTATACCGGCCTGCACTGCGGGAAGAAATGAGCCAGCTGAGGCGTCTGGAAAACACTGGGGCTGTGTGCGATTTTTTTTTCTCCCCATGTGGATGTCGATTTGTCACATCCAATCAAATCATACCTCAATATTGCTCCTGACCAAATAAACCAGCATATGAACGGTATTCCCGAACAGCAGGGGTGTCTCTGAGCAGAATAATGTGTCCTTCCACACTATGCACATGGTTTATAAAGTGCTTGAGGAATACGTTGGGTGTTGACTTGGCTTTCAAAATTCCCCAGATCTCAACGTGGGATGTGCTGGAACAATAGGTTTGAYCTGCAGCAGCTCCACCTTGCAGTTTACAGGAATTAAAGGATCTTCTGTTAACGTCTTGGTGTCGGCTACCACAGGACACATTCAGAAGTCTTATGGACTCCAGCATACAAGGTGTTGGGAATGTTTTGGCTCGTTGGTGTGAGGCAATCCAACACGCAGGATATAAAAGTGCTTGTTACAGAGATCAGAGTCTTCAGGTCGTCTTCACCAATCAGGCTCCTCTGGCAATAGTGTAAAACTGAATCTGTATTTGTTAAGACTTAAGACATACCCGTGGGGTCAAATCTCCACATTACAGCGGTTCGGATGGAAAGAGTCTGATCATACCTCCATGTCAAATGAAACTCATCAGCATGATTATAAACGGGTTGTCTCATTTCATCTATAGCTGGTGGTATCTAGCAATTATTACCGCTACCCCTCGGAGTCGGTGCCTAGTTTCGAATTCTTAGATTTCAGACAGCCAAAGCACTTTGAACAAGAAACTGTTTACATCAGGATTATGCCGTGTTTAAACCGGAGTACTGTAGTGTTATGTACTACTACCAAAAAAAAAAGTAGATAATGGACTCAAAGTGCAATGGGCACAAAAACATTATGAAGGTCATTATGAAAATTATGAATTATTTGATCCCAAATCAGACTTGCACAGCCAGGAGAACTGCTCGCAAAGCCATGTTGATTTTTTTTTTTTTTTTTTTTTAAGTAGAGAGGTACACAAATGTATACATGTGACCCTCTAGCCCATGGAAAAACCACAGCGCAACTTCCCGGCCCTGTCCCGCCCTCCACCCAATGTGCAATACTGTTTACACCAGGGTTGTCACGGTTACCTCTTTCTCCTTCAATTTCACTAGCTCACTAGTTTTTCCTGCCTGGCCCTTATTTTCATCCCCCTCTCATTTCAGTAGCCGAACATAAAACACGATTAACAAGCATCTTCAGTGTAAATGTGCCTTGTAAACCATAAAACTCTGAAGTCAACAGTCACAAATCAGGTCATGCTGCGTAACAACCATGATCGCTGGTGGAAATACACTTTATGAGCTGAAAGCAGAGAAGTTTCATTTGTCATTTTTGTACCAAACAAATTCAAATAATGGGCAAAACCTGGGTTAAGCCATTTTATTGGTTTAATGGTTTTATGAGACTAAATAAATACTAAATGTATACTTGATAAGGTTACAAAGTTTAGTGCACTGCTCTGAACCCGAGACATAACCCCCACCACCCGATTAGTGAGTGCTGTGTAACCAGCATTTTTTACTTTTATTGAGGAACCGAGCGGAGCCGCTGGACTGGATTAAACCTGCAGGAAAAATGCTTTAGTCGTTCCCCCCGAGTGGAGGACGTTTCATGCTCATACAGCAACATAGAAACAACCACCAACCAAGCTGTATGTTAACATCTCCGTACTGTCGGAGCAATCTATCAGGTGTGCTGCAGAGGCAGAAATCAGACAAAATCACCACATCAGAGATTTACTGCAGCTATCTATCCATCCATCCATCCGTAACCAAACATTCTGTTAACCTCAAAAGCACTTCCAAACAAAGGCAGCGTATTCACGGATGTGTTGTGAATAATACATTGACCGCACCAAGACGTCTGTGATGACATCGTCGCCCTCCTGGGAACTCGGCTCTTCTTAAAATACCAGCTCTGTAAGACCGGGAGTAACAGACGCTCTGCTAAACCCATCAAAAAAAAAAAAAAAAACGATGATACACAACTCAATTTTGTACTGTTTCAGCAAGAAAGGTCTCCTCTGTGTGTGTGTGTGTGTGTGTGTGTCCTGTCACTAGAGAGACAGACGACAGATCACGAGGAACTAATCGACTAGTGATTGTTAGCTGCCATTGTGCTAAATGTTTTGAAATCTAATCTATCCTAAGGGCCAGTGAGCATCAAACTGCCAGGACAACATCTGGTCTAGTCTCCAGTTCTCTGCTCAAGCAGCGGCACAAAGTCTGCTCAATAAAACACAAAACGGGTTTCAAACACTGCTTTAGGTGAACAGCAGACAAGCATTATACATGAAAGAGGTTGATTTCTGCTGCTGGTTGAGACTGTAATGATGCATTGTGATGTAAAAAAACCTGCCTGAAAAGACCTGATTAATCGCATGATGATATCCCACATTTGTTGCATTTTTGCATCAATTTGTTCTGAAAAACAAACTGATTCCTGAAGTACTTCGGATGTATTAATGAAATGAAAAATATTTGCCAAAAAAAAAAAAGTGTACAAGAGTCACACGTAAACTTTTTTTTTTTATAGAGGATCAGAATATTTGTACACTTAAAAAGCCTGAAAATCGAGAGGACATAGACAAGCATTTCTGCAATAAACAACTGCAAAAAAAAAACCTGACTAAGGCCGTTCTTACATTCGGCACGACTGATCTGTGCTGTGCCCAGGAACAACTGCTCCCCCTCCACATTTCGAGGAAAAGGTCAAAAGCAACGTTCTGGCATGACGTGCTACTTTATCGTCTACGACTGTGTAGGTCAGAGGGTGAGACCGGCGCGTGCTATGCTCAAAAGGAGACGGCACCAATGATGTCACATGTAAAMAATGATTTACTTCCATTCTCAGGTACGACTGGCTTCCATATCTGATTCGATCCGTGTCCAAGTACGCTGCTCAAGCATGATGACCAAGCGCAGAACAACTGTGTTCTCACTGATGGAAACGAAACAGACTTTAGGGTGAAGTAAGTGCTTTGGGCATCCTATAAACATGCTTGCTTGGGTAAATCACACATTTTAATGAACTACACTAGGATGTCATTGCGTGCRGCAGCCGGACCAAGCAAGCCGCCGTTGTCAGAGTGGGTGGTCTTCTGTCCAATTTTAGTTTTAACATTTTAGCTTTGGCTGGGAAAACTACGCCTTCTCTCGCCCGTAATAAAACTGGACTCGGTTTAATAAGCTGCATTGGGTATTTACTGATTCTGATCTCTTAATCATAGCTTACCACTGTTCAGTGTAATATTTGGGCCCAAACCGTAAACAAACATTTTTTTATTTGTTTTTTGCAGGCCAGGGCTGCCAGGTGACAAGGATTGAGGTCCCCTTATACAATGCTGAAACCACACCCATCATGATTTTTAAAAATTTAATAAAATAAAAAAGCCAAACAGCACCATCACTAATTCAGACATACCTCTTAATTACCCCAGTGTTTATAATAAAATTATCCGATTAATTATTAAAAATAACCCTGAACCATATATATGAAAAGGTATACAAGACAATGGGCTAGAGTTCCTTGCTTGACTTATTTTTTAAGCTGCAGACAAGATTGAAAAATTATTAGTTTTTTTTTTTTTTTTTTTATAATTACTTTTAGCTGATGGGAAATTAACTGATCCCTGACCAAAAGTTGCAATACAATGAGAACAGTGGGTTTTGTGATCCAGTGCACCTGCAGTATGTAAGAACAACAACGCTTAACTATTACTACTGCAACAAAACATTGTTAGACTGTTGAACTGAAGCAAACACAAAATGCCGAGACATGTCTCTGGTGTTTTCTGGATGTTATACAGTATAAATCACTTGATTTACTGTAGAGTCTCGCAAGCATCCGACAAACAGCATGGGCATACACTAGTTCTCTCCATCAAGCCCACTTGAGTGCCTGAATGACGCCTTTTTCTAAGACTTAATAAAGTCAAATCAATTCAACTTAAACTGATGAATCCAACAATGTTACACTTTTACATGTACAGACATCCCGCACCCCCCAAGCACCACCTCAAATGATGTGTGTTTGTGTGTGTAGCCTAAAAGTTCAAGATGAACACACTTGCAGTCAAAAAACATTTGAAGTACATTAGGTGTCCCAGGCATTGAGAGATTAAAAACAGATCGTACCTGTTGTGACACGCACAGGCTAAAATCAGCAGTTAGAGCGAAAAGTCAAGCACAAACAGGCATCAAGCTAACAAGAAAAAAAAACGTCTGAGGGTTAATGCCGTTATGAGTTGTAGCAGAAATGCTGGTTTGGTGAATGAGACAAAAAGAGAGAAAAACAAAGCCAAAAAAGGACAAACAGAAGTATATATAGATTTCATTTGTGTGAACCAATAGTAACAAGTGAAGCTAAGYGAGTCTAAATCAGAGCAAAATAATTTTTTTAAATAGATTGTTGGTTACACGGTTGTTGTGAACCGTACCTGCAGGAAAAATAAAAACCTGCCCACAAAGCTTGGCGAGAAATGTTCAGTCTCAATTTCAGCGCCACGCCTTACTATTTCACAACTTCTGCTCTGATTCGCATCAGTGGAACAGGATTGAAATGTAATCAATCAAGCACTGGGGTTTTCATCAGATTTAAAACAGTAGTAAATGATCACTCAGTACTACACATACGAGTTGCACATAAAGCGGCAACCTTTTAGCTTTCAACCATTTTTAACTGAAACTAACAAATAAACCCTCATCATTTTATGAAGCAATAAAAACGCTTCAGGCTAACAGCAACACAGAACCACATACCTGAGAGAGGAGCTTTCAAACTGAGGGTTAAATTTTGTTGGTTTTTGTTTACACACATTAGAAAAAAAAAACATCCATCAGTTCATCCACTCGCAAAGACACAAATTCAATCTGGCTCACAAACGAAAGTTTAAAAGAGCTCAGCTTTATGCAAAGGAGAGTGCCGGGTGATGAATTGACACCATCTGACTGGGATGGGTTTTAATTTGCTTATAAATGTATGGAAACAATGGAGAAGCTTGGTTTCAGTTCAGTATTTTCATATTATTTAAAATATCTTGCTACTGTACGAGCGGGTCACGCTTTCCAATTTAGTGACAGTACAGATCAGGATAAACGCAGGTTCTGCACATAAACACTTGTTTGCTGTGTTTATCATCACAGTGTGCGCACGTATGTACAGTATCTATCCGTGCATGTGTGTGTATACTCTTTATGAAATGAGGATTTATATATTACATATAAATGAAAATCTGTGCAGCAGGTCTAAAAAATAAAAATAAAAAATACATGTCTTAAATTACACAGTCATCTACTTTCAATGTGTCTTGAGGACAAAAATATATGAAATATGGCTGACACAAAAATTAAAGAAATTCACATCAACATTAACAGATTCTAGAAAGAGGAGGCGGGTAGTGGCACCGAACACTTACTAACAAAACTGGAGTTCACATGAGGGAACAGTGAATGCCGGCGATCATGTGGTTTTTACACTTCTAAATAAATATGTTATCCATCCTCACAAGTGGGGCTTATTTCAAAACAGAAATGTAACTTTTAAATGACTGAAAGGACTTATTCTGCAGCATTAAAACTCTTGCTGTGTCTTAATCTTATATATAGGCAAAAATCATAGAATTATCTGTAAAAATTTGTCTAAAGATAAGTCAGCTTGCAAACTGGGTGCTCCACCAAATACTAAAAGAAAAAAAAAAAAAAAACGTCATCTACACACCACCTCCATGTGAAACAGTGGTGCTCGACACACAGAGGAAACCACGACTAACATTAGCAGTGATGATTATGACGACATGACCAACGTACAATTTTACAACTGATTTTAAACCTAGCAGAAATGGCAGGGATGCATTTCATCGCCAACAAACAAGTCTGCTCCCTCTTGTTACTAAATCTGTAAGCATGAAAAAGCCCTAAAAATAAACTTCAAGCACGAGGGAAGTTACTGAAGAAGAAAAAAATATTTTCAAAAGATTTGACCTTGACTCGGTCTGGATAATTTCCAAAATGTCCTGATTTTATAAGCTGATATTATTGTTCATAAGAATAATAGCAGAGGAATTTGACAACAGACACTAGTTCTTCAGCTGATGATTGGCAAACAAAATTCTGCAGAGACTGGCTGTAGCAAATAACGACTACATTTCCCACCGGTCTGATAATCGTAGTTGTAGTCTGAATTAAATGCTTACACAAACTGCTATACCACAGATGACACACGTGTCTTTAAACAACTCCGATCAGGATTTTTGAGGCCGATCACCGATTCCCGATCACTAGAAGCTCTATCGGCCGATACCGATCACGGATTACAGGCTCTACATGAAGCCTCATCATGTAGAATTATTTATTAAACTATATCCAACAATGAAAATTAAGTATTGAAATTACAAAAAGAGGAATATCATGATTTGACAACTGTATTTATTGGCAAGTAACATGTGCAACTCGTCAACTTAAAACATAGCAGCCTGTGCTTGTTTAGTAATTGGGAACAGACTTTCAAATACACCTTTCCTGTAGATTGAATGAAATTAAATCAAATAACAGACAAGTAGGACATGAGTCGCCGGAAGTTCTGCAAGGGCCGGCAAAAAAATTAAGTGTTTAATTTTTCGTGCGGAAAGATAGCAAAGTAGCCAAACAGCCAAAACTCGCTGTGAAAACTGCGTAGGTAAGAGAGGAGAATTATCGACAGGTGAGTGAGCAGCATCGCGCGAGTTGCTGACTCTCCCGCTCTCTTAGCGCCAGCCATTGTTGAAAACTGCTCATGTTCCTTTTTCAACACAACACAACACAACACAACACATAGTATTGCCAGACCAGTAAAGCCATTTTGGCAGCACGCAAAAAAAAAAAAAAAGTCCCGCGAGTTTTGCGTCATCTGATCGGCTTTTCTATATCGGCCATTATAGAGACTGCCGATCAAACTTCCCAAAGCTATTAGCGGCCGATTATGATCGCGACCGATCAATCGGAGCACCCCCACTTTAAAAACAATATTTTGATTAAATGGGCATTTCTTTTAATTTAACATGATATATTTTACAGATCCAACCGACCCTTCCTCCCTCCACCTAGCCATACGAGTAAGACAACGAAAGAATGAAATACTACAGGTCAGAGCACTTCCTAGGCTTTTTAAGAAACTTTCCCCACTATAACAGCAAAATATTTTACATAAACTTGTTTATGTCTCTTTTTGATATTTGAACCTTTCTCCACAAGCTCAGGCTTTTTTTTTTTTTTTTTCCCCTTTCTGCTGCTGAGGGAATGTCTGATTATCAGTTCTAATGCAAGTGAAAACAGGACCCAACTTGTTTCATGCTCCAGAGCATTAAATTTGTCAAAAACTGCTGAGCTACACAACACATGATTCATTAATAAATTAAATGCTGGAAAAATCAGTGTAGTATAAACGGAGTAACACACTGTAGATCATGCCGTTATAGGAGAACACTGTACTCCATAGTCAGTGACCCTCCGCTTCCACGTTTTCATAGCATTCAGTCAGACTCGTGACCAGAATCCCAACAGGTGCTATTTTGGACAAGGAACCTTCCACGGTTCAGCAACGGCTGGGAAATATCACGCAACTCTTTGACTAATTTTAAATCTTTACGAACTATGAACTCAAAAAATAAATTAACAGAAACCACATCATTTACTTGGACTAACTCTGAAAAGAAAAAACTGCATGTTAATTACTTCTTGGGTTCAATGTTATTCCGAGAATTAGCTGAGCCTATCTGCGTGCTCATCACCACCACCATCATCATGATCATATTTGAACATAAAAACAAAACCAGGAAAAAACAATTCATTTATCCTCATGGTGGGAGGGTTCTCTCTACTCATGATGTTTTTTGCTTTAATTTTTTTGAGACAACGATGATTGAGACACTTGATCTGTCTCAGATCAAGTGTTTCCTGAAGACAGTAGATTTACTCTGGGGGGAAAAAATGTAAACACATGCATGCATGAAAACACTACTTCTGTTTACTCACCAATCTCAGTGGTTAACTTTGAGAGTGGAGATTATAAAGGTTTTACGTTGTGACATATTAACTTTAATACAGACATAAAGCCTCAGCTTTCTAGAATTAATAAAACCAGAAATGTTACTCCACATCTGAAAACACCTCAAACAACAAGCTAGCAGGAGACTGTTAGCCTCCAGGTTATTCGCGGTATGACCTCTGTATGAAGTGGGAGACCATATGCAAGTTATTGACAACAGCGCAATCCGTCCATCACCAATGAATACAAATGTGTTTTTACGTGTGAAGAAACAACCAGGAATTTCTCAGTGTCTGACGTTTAGTTTAGATATTCTTCATATGGAGGAGTAGAGCAGCCCTACCTGACTCCCCATAGACGACCCTGTTGAATCCCATGACTGCCAGCTGAGACACAGACACAAACCCAAGAGCCAAAACAAGTCCTTTCCTCACCCTGGTCTGATAACATCAGCACAGGGGATTACAGGATGGAAACCAGGATCATTGTTTAACATGCTGAAACACGCACCTGCTTTTCTCTTCACAAAAGAAAATTATGGCACGGTGTTAAAGACATTCGGTTTCACCAATGAAAGAACTAGTCCAAGTAAATGCTTTATGTAAAAAATACAGCAAAACATTTATCCCAAGTTAGTCAGTCATTCGCATACATCCAATTTGGACTCGATTTGTTTATCAGGGGAATCGCTGAAATACATTTTTGACACAACAACTCTGCAATAAACATTTTGCATCAGAGCAGCAATAAAGGAATTAATTTCTAGGGAGTCGTATTTTATAGAAACATGAATGTTTGCATCATGTGCGTCACAACAAAGGGACCAAACTGTCTAAAAGGCACTGGAGCAGAGAAGATACAATAGCTACACTAGGGTCCAATCTAAGCAAAGAAAATACAACTTATCAAACTGTTTTGTCTAAATGTAAGGCAAAACACATTTAGTGAAAACGTAAATCTGTGCAACTGGTACTGCAATGACCACACAACCACTGGTGTCRGGTGGAATAAAATAAAGCAATCTTGATAGTGATTCTCTTACACGGTTCTGATCCCAAAGAAATATGAAACTTGTCAGTTCAGAGCTCTAGACATACTACTACAATGACTGGTCAAAATTTTTTTATTAATAATTTTTTTTAAAAAGTCAAGGGTCAAATTATTGAACTGCATCAAGTAAAGAAAACAACGAGAGACTTTAAATGACTGGAAGAGGACCGGGAACCCTTCAACACATTAAAACCGGGAAGTATAATCCTGAACTTTCTTGTGCATGGAATGCGGTCATGAATTAATCATGAATGGAGCTGTCTTAAACACTTAGTTACATGGTTAAACAATAAATATATTATTAAACAACAGTAAAAAAATAAGAGCTATATTTAGTATTAAAAGTAAGAGCATTTCCATGTGCACACAATGTGATGAGAGAGCACACAGGACTGGCACGAAAAAAAAAAAAAACGGTGTGTCCATGAGAAAAATACTTCAGTTTGCTAGGGAGCATAAAGATTGAACTCCAGAGCAGTGGAAAAAGATCACATGGTCTGAGGAGTCCAGAGTGACCCTATTACCATGTGTGCTTCAGGGTAAGGAGGCAAGTACGTGAAGCGATGCTCCCATCATGCATAGTGGCCACTGTACAGACTTCTGGAGGCAGTGTTATGATGTGGTGTTACTTCAGTTGTTCAGGTCTAGAGCCTGTCCACACGGAGACGCGTTTCGCCGTATACATATAAATTTTTTATCGTATTGGCGTTTCATCCACACGGATCCGGCGTTTTAGGAGACTGAAACCGGGTCCCAAGGTGGATAAATCTGAAAAACGACACCCTTGCGGTTTCGTGTGTACAGCCAATCCGTATATTTTGTGAAACGACGATGTCATGCGCATGCTCAAAGTCTTCTTCTCCGTGTATAGTGTATCTCTATGGCAGAATTACAGCGCCCCATACTGGTCTGGCATATATATACTACACCGTTTTCAGTGGTTTCGTGCGTACGCAGATATTTCTTGAGACGACGCCGAACGAGGAAAAAAAATTATTGGATGGGGAACGCACTGGCTTCGTGTGGATGGAGCCCTAGACTCAGCAACGTTATGTGGCAATAAAATTAATTCAGCTTATGGCCTGAATGTACCAGGCTATCACATCTATGGAGTTTTTCGTTCTCTGATGGCACAGGTTCCAGTACTCAAATTTTAAGAGTGAGGAAGGCATGAGGAATCATTTTCACACATGAACTGGACACCACATCAGGTTTTGGCCAGGTACTGTATTAATACCACTTAATAAATGTTTCAATAATATCTGTGCATTTTGGTTCCATGTGGACTTGCAAAAAACTGCTGTTTTTTAAAAAACAATAACAATATGCACATATCTTAAAATCTAAAAAGATAAACTACTGAGAATTACAATGGAGTCTAGCTGGATTATAGAAGTACTGATGATATCAACAGCAGACGGCATTGTCATGCGTGTTATCACACCCTGGCTCTGGGCATCAGCTGACACCCGATACTTTGGTCCTCTGAGTAACTGAGTCGATTCTCTCCAAGCTTCTGTTATAAAGTCATGGGAAACATTAAAGAGTCAAATGTTTATTAAAAAAAAWTTTTTTAATGCAGTTGTATTTCCTGATGAATTATACAAACTCAACATTCAAAAGCATGTGCTCCCTTGATTACACAACACGTGTGGTTCTTCTCCCATGCTATTGCTACACCTTTTGTACAGGATGTCTTTGTATGCTGTTGTTTTACAATTTCCCCTTCATTGGACCCTGAATACAAACGCATGGCTTGGTGAAGCTTGAGTAGAAGAACTTGAGTGTCTTGCACAGAAACTTGACCTCATCCCAACTGAACATCACCCAGGATCAATAGTTGACCAAAAAAAAAAAAAAAGCCCCCGAGGCTGAATGAATGAACAAGCACAAATTCCCACAAGCATGCTTCAATACCTAGCAGAAGGTATTTGCACAAGAGTGGAGCTTATTAGAAAAGCAATAGGGTGTGCAACAAGCATGTGGCTGTGATAGTCCTGGGTAAGGTTGGGGACCGAAAACCGATGCCAACACGGCACCGGTACCTATGTAAACGATATGTACCGGATCAAAACAGAACGCGAATTTTGGTGCCTCATTTCGGTGCCACTTAAATGCCTGAACTGTTAATAAATATATATTTGTTCTCTGGGGCTATGATGTCAAGGTTTTAATAAGCATTAGATTCAAAAATTTTAATACAGCATTCATGGGCTGTCAGAAATGATCGGAAAAATTAATTATTTCCTTAATTAGAAATATCTTGAGGACTTCGGAAAGTTGGATAATACAAATCCAAAACATTGTTGCAGTAATGCTACTGTCCATTTTACTTTTGTAGATTAAAAGTTTATTAGATTAGAAAAAAAAATTAAAAGCACAAATAATCAGGAAATGAGACCATCCGATAWGCGTGTGAACGCATCTTGCGTTACACTTGCTCTGGCGGCAGCAGGTGGTCTACCGCTATCTTAACTTGCTAAATTAACTTTCGTTAAAATGCCTAAAACTAAACGGTCGAAAGTGTGGCTATTACAGCATTTGCGTGTAAAGGGGGAAACACGTCAAATCTAATGAAACATTTGAGGGCACAAGGAATAAAGTTTAAAGCAGAGGGATGCGCCGTGTTTGACAGCTTACGGACAACAGCTGGCACTATTGGTGTGGATGAGCCCAGCCCCAGTCATACCAACCGTAGTAAAAAGGAGTCCACCGATTATGATGATGACAGCAGCCTTTCCGCAGGTTAGTAGTAGGCTAATGTATTGTTAATTATAAAATGCAAACCTTGCATTCATGCTAAAAAATTGTCAAACGATTTATAAAATACTAATGTAACATGGATTCTGTTTATAATTATGGCTTTCCAGCTAGTACTTTAWCTTTAATATATTGTTAAATTTTGAGTATTTAATTTTTTGTTCAATAAAAATATATTCTTGAATCATCCACCATCATTTTGTGGCTTTTGCAAAGTATCGGTTCAGGCACCGGTACCGGTCTAAAAGTATCGATTTGGCACCGGTATCTTAAAAAAAAAAATTTTTTTTWAAAATGATACCCAACCCTAGTCATGTGTGGACATAATACTTTTATGGTTAAGATTCAATTATTTGTCACATGTGCCCTGCAGCACAGTGATTTTTTTCCCGTGCACATCCCTGTTAGGAAGCTGCGGTCAGAGTGCAGGGTCAGTCATCATCACAGCACTCTGTGGAGCAGGTAGGTGGGTAAAGTGGCAGACTGGCAATATTGGGGCTCAACCCTACCCCCCCCCCGTCCCCTCCAACCTTCTGATCAGTTATCCAATTTCTCAAAACCCACACCTTTTGTATTGTGAACCAATTTGAGCCAACACTGTCCCATCAAAACCCTTAATATAAAACCAGTTGGGGTTTATAGCATCCACAACCTAAACAAGCATTGTGCAGCAACAAATTCAGCATGGTTTAGAAAAATAATTCAAGGAAAGGGTTAGTTTTTACTAGATGAAGTAACCAGGAAAGTACCTTTCGTTGCCAGGAAAGAAATTTTTAGAAAGTTAAAAAGGTTGAAGCTTAAAATAAACTGATCAGATTTAATGTGATAATGATGGTAATTTAAGGTTGAAGCCCATGTACATGTCTGCCTATCTCTTTCTGTCCAGCAGAACTCTCTGCATAACTTATTAATACAAAGAAATTACATTTTGTAAGGCTGAGTATTATATTATGCCAAAAAAGACAAAACAATCTGTCCRATAATCTGAGAGTGCATCACAGAAGATTGGACAAAGATTACGTTTTGACTTAAAACAATTCCAGCGTGTTAGAATTCACTTGTACCACTTCAGAACTTATCCGGGTAAAAATATTCAGTTTAAGTAATATCTATTGGGGCAAATGTTTGTTTACATTAAGCAAGTAGCTTCTCTTAGGGTAGATTATTACTTATCCGGCACATAACTATTCATAACATCGCTTTTACTCTCAACAATCCGAGGTTCAAATTCAGACAGATATCCAAGGACAGACAAAGTCTCATTAAATTCAGTTTTGTGAGATGCTGTGACAAATGAGACATCTGAGGGGGACAGAAACATTTTGTGAAACCGGTCTCAGGTCCTCCAGTGCAGGAGGTGTAAAGATATAGCTGAAAGAGCGAGTTCTGACCAATGCACAGACGAACCCTTCATTTGATTTATATAGATGATGATATCAAGCATTATGATTCTCGCCTGAAGCCTCACCTTGCCTGTTTTGTGGTCGAACCAGACGAGGGCATGGTTCCTGGAGAGCACCTTGCAGTCGAAGGTGGCGTTGTTCTGGGCCGGACGGCAGCGCGCAACCGAGCGCCCGATCTTCACCGGCTCGTCCAGGTAGACGTGGCGCTCCTGAAACGGGTGCGAGTTCGGGCGGCAGGTGAACACGGCCAGCGCCGAAGGCATTGATGACGCCTTGAGTGTATTACTCCAACCAGAGGAGAAAGGCAGGGCTTCTTGCTCCAGAGTGACACACCTTCTGATACGCCTGACTATATATATTTATGTCTATATATTTTTAGTAATAAAGGAGTCGCGTTTTGCTCGCGGATCCCGTATAAATATGCATCATATACTACTGCGAAAAAAAAAAAAAAAAACAACAATCCTACATCATGTCCTCTACGAGCCTCCTCCTGCCTCTTGTGATAATCCTGACTTCCAAATCCACCATGATGTCAAACGCAATCCAGGGGCTGCAGCTCCAAACTTTGCATCGCCTTAAATTAACACGCATGGACGTGTTTACTCGACCAAACCAGCTTCATCGGAAATCTAACCGTGAACTCGTTCACAATCCCAATAAGGCCGATATAAATACAACGTGAGACGTCTCGCGCTGGGTGGTTAACCTGTTGGCTCGGTTGGTTGAGGAGTCGGCTCGCGCTGCTTTCAGTGGAAACGATTCGCAAACACGGTCAGAAAAATTAAGGCTACTAAACTCGGAATTAGCTATCTTAAACCCGTCTAAACACGTTTATCAGACACGCTATTTAACGCTTAACCGGGCCACACGTACAGAATGAAGTGTTTGTCCGGCATATTAGCGCGGAACGTTAAGTGCACGAGCGCGCTAGCACAAACTACGGCTTCTTGAAGTAAAACCGAGCTTGCAAGGTCGTCAAGTTCGCGTTAAATTCCTGAATATCGTACCCAGTGTGATTCTCCTAGTCGTCAAACTACACGTCAGGAACTTGGAAAGACGAGACGCTCCGTCTAATCCGCGTAAACACGATAGCTTAGCCGCGCTAGGTTTCCAAGGCTGAGCTAGCTTAGCAACCTGTGCTAATGGACTCAGAGTCGACTCTCCGTCGCAGCAGCTCTTAGCKTTTCTGGTTTTCTTCTTTCCACGAAACTCGGGTTAGTCTACCGGTTGTCACCGAAGTCCCGCCCGGGTCCAAATGAAAATCCAAAGTGAATATAAAGTGCTCCGAGTGAAATGACGCGCGGTTTAAAGGAACTCGTCCTCCTCCGCAGCGCGCGCCGCCATACTGCAAGGAGAAACACACAAACCGGCCAAGCGCCGCGCTCGCGCATGAATCTTCCGTGAGGCGGGACATTTCAGTGACGAACTGAAAAAGTAGCCAATCACCACAGAGTTCACAATACAAAGTTAACCAATGGGAACGCTGATCGTGTGTAACCGATGGAAACCTTCTTATCATTTATGTTGCATTTTAATTAGTTTTTAAACAGGTCGGGATTTTTAGATATATAATTATGTGTTGACACAATGTGTAGCATATTTACATCGTATTCACAGATTCTATTAAAACAAATACTATCCATCAATTTATCTTTGGGTACTTAATGATAAAGCAGTCGTATTTCTTTGTAGATGACCTAGTTCCACCTTATGAAAAAAAACAGCTAATAAAACAACTATGAAAAACTTTTCAAACTAATTGACTTCCCGCCGCCATATTGGAATGACAACACAAATTGGCTGACCCGAGCGCACAAGTCTTCCAAGGGAGTAATAAGTGGGCGGGACCTTTTAGTGACGCACTAAAGAATAGACAATCAGCAACGAATGATTTATAAATGATAAATAATTTTATGGGCTATAAAATTAACCAATAGGAATTAAGTTAATGTCTATCGGCGTTAATGGGGCGGACTATTTTGTTGTTGTTGTTTATGTTAAGACTCCACCCAGTGGAGTGGAGGAGAGAGAGAGAGAGAGAGAGAGAGAGAGAGAGACTTGGTGAAAATAAAAACGTATATAAAATTTCATATACTTAAAGACATAATTAAATTATTTTCATTATGTCTTTAATTATTCATTTTATGTCATATTAAATTTTTTTATATTTTATAATATACTTTAATTATAATTGCATTGGTGTATTTATTTATTACAATTAATTAATTCAAGTAAGTGTAATGAGACTCATACAGAGAATACTAAATAATACACGCACTCACTCGCACACTCACTTACTCATTGTCTATACCACTTTATCATGTAAACAGGGTCACGGATGGCCTGGAGCCTTAGACACATAGGGCAAAAGGCACGGTGCACCCTAGACAAACCCCCAAAGCACAGGGAGAACATGCAAACTCCATGCACACAGACCCAAGGCTGGAACTGAACCCAGACCCTGGAGGTGCAAGGTGACAGTGCTATGCCCCCATTCCATCAATTATTTTAATTATTTGAATAAAAATATACTTTAATTATCATTGCATTGGTGTGTTTATTTATTTATTATTACCATTTAATTAATGTAAAACAAGTAAAATTCAATAAAAAATTATACATAATAATATAATTTCTTATAGATATAATTTCTTATGAAATCTTAGATTAGTTCATTACTGTTAAGGTAAAACTGTTTTTAATCAGTGTAAAACATTTAATAAGCCGGGCCCGTTCAGAATAACTTTATTTGCCAGTACTTGTCAGGTTCAGGAATTTGCTTTGACATGTTTCAAACTGCTCAACATAGCATTGCAACATCATACACACAACAMATTGCATTATTGAAATCTTTAGATAGATTTTTTTTAAATGAATGAATGAATGGAGGCGGCACGGTGGTGTAGTGGTTAGCACTGATGCCTTGCACCGCCAGGGCCTGATTTCGATCCCCGGCCAGGCTCAATTCCCATCTCTATGCGCATGGTGTTTGCATGTTCTCCCCGTGCTTGGTGGGTTTCCTCCGGGTATTCCGGTTTCCTCCCACAGTGTTAGACTAATTGGCGTTCCCAAATTGCCCGTAGGGTGTGAATGACTGAGTGTATGTTTGTGTGTCTGTGCCTTGTGAAGGATTGGCACCCTGTCCAGGGTGTAGCCAGCCATGTGCCGTAAGTCTCCTGGGATAGGCTCCAGGCCCCCAGTGACCCTGAATACAGGACTAAGTGGTATAGATGATGAGTGAGTGAGTGAATGAATGGAAAAAAGGAGAAGTCATGCATACAATCGATTCAGGACTTTCCAACAGTCCCACCAGATCAGACTAGCTTAGGAAGGTGTAAGAGGTAAGAAATAAACCGTGATGTATTTTTTCAGGAGAATGGTCCCTCTTACGCATATTGTTAGTTTTTGGTATGTATTTTTATTTTTTGTAATATTAATTTAATCAGTAGTCATCTATTTACAATATCTATATATCTTGCTAACTTGCACAATCATCTTTAGCATCTATATTAGATTATTTACAAATGTCTTTTGGAATCAAGCACAGCATTACCATTTATGTTGTTGTTGTGAGTCTTTCGGCTGCTCCCATCACAGGGTCACCACACTTGCAATTAACTGTTGGCACAGGTTTTACGCCGCATGCCTGTCCTGATGCAACCCTCCCATTTTATCTGAGCTTGGGACCAGCACTGCATTCAGTGGCAGGGGTTTGGCCATTGGGTGGGAATTGAACGTGGGCCTTCTGCATGGCAAGTGAGAAACCTACGACTGAGCCACCAATGCACCAGAACATCACCATTTATGGTTGTATAAAATTAATATTAAATTTTATGCAGTAGCAAAGCAATGCTGAGGCATGAAGTCGGTGTAATAAATGTGAACATTATTTACTCTATCATCCTTTTATCCAAAAACATGCTTAGAGAAACTAAAAGTAGATAAAATGTATGTAAAATACAAACAAAAAAGACAGGCAGAACTGTAAATTTAGTTTCTTTTTAACATGATATAATTAATTACAGACTTGAAATGCTAGAAAAAAAATTAAAATCGCCTATTTGACTTTAATATTGTGGCAGGATTATTATTGCAGCCATCATTGGAGCAGTTATTTTAACTAGATAAAATTGTATTTTAACAACAACAATAATAATAATAAATATATAGTTGCAAGCAACAATGAGCAGGCCCAAACACATTGCACCATCGCCTCCCGAGTGCACGTACGACCTGTGTGTCATTTGAGCGTGTTAAGACCAACAATAAGCCAGCATAACTTGCACACCTCACACAATATGATATAATAGGGCTGATGTCAGCCTGAGCCCTAAATATTTGTCATGTCATCTGTGTGAGTGTGTGTGAGAGAGTAAGAGATGTGAATGTGTGGGTTAACATTTGTTATGTGTATGTGGAATAGAAGGAATTCTATGTTAAGACCTAAAAAAAGCTGGTGTGTGTGCGTGTGTGTCTGTTTATATGTGTGAGTGAGAGATGTGAGTGTGTATGTGTGTGATATGAGTGTGTTTGTGCTTGTGTGTGTGTGAACGTTAACATTTGTGTGTAGAGTAGGCTGCAGATGCTGGAAAAAAAGCATCACACTGTGATGTCATTGAATGTGATGTCACTGAATATAATGCCACACAGAAAGTTACGCTCTTCAGTATAAGTCTAAGGCATCGTCATGGCACATGCCCCTCAATGCCTTTAGATCACATCGGCCCGGTGACAATCATACAAGTCCCCTAGGAGGAGTATATCCAAATCCATCCTGTGCGTTTTGCAAATAACCCAAAATAACTGACTTCCTGTTGAGCCCATGTGAAAGTTGTTCATCTCAATGAGCTCTAAATGTGGACAGAGTTTTGTGTGCATACATGCAAGTGTGTATGAGTTATGCAGCAAAATCTCACGTGAGGGCCCCTGAGTGCGACTATCAGGCATCCTAATGGCAGCAGATTCCAAACCTTCGGCCAATTTTCAAGAGTTTTGAGCATGTTAAACCCCCCAAAAGCCCAAAAGGGTAGGAAAAAAAATAATCCTTAGGAAAACAAAAGGGTCCCCTATAGTACACCATATAGTGCTTGGTCCGTAATAAAGTTTAAGTTGGTTGTTACTTCTGTGCAACACCTACTTCACTGTCTGAACCAACAACGCGGTCAAACAGGCAGAATGATGTGTATATAATCACAATCGATAAATACTGTAAGAGATTTATATTTGTTATTTATATTACGTTTGTAACTACGATTTTTACACATAAGTTTAGATAATAAGAATATTATGACGTTAGATTCCGGGTGCGTGTTTGTATTTCCGCTGCTTTGCAACAACCCGGAAGTAGCAAACATATTCGATCTGCATTCTATAGACGATAACTTTCCCCGGAAGTGGATTATATCAATATCTGTGAATTTTCGGCGCAACTCATAACGTAGGCCGGTATCCAAGTACGTTTGCGTCGTCTACGTAAGGAGCGTAAGCAGGGTTCAGGAATACGCGGCAGTGTTCGCAGTCTGAGCTGCGCWTCGCTGTTGGTGAGCGAAGCCTGAAGTGACGGTCAGGACCCGAGCCGAGGATCGAGCGCTGTATTCCGGTCTTGGAGCATGGCCTCGCGCGGGTCGGAAGAAGTAACGGAGCAGCCTGAAGAAGCCGAGCGGACGCAGGACGGGGAGGATTTGCGGATATCCCCGGCGGAGGAGATGCCCGTTGACGGGCCCGGGGATGCGGAGCCGGAGCAGCTACTGCTGCCGTGGGATCGCTTCTCCGCCTGGCTGCACTGCGTCTGCGTGGTTGGCTTCGACCTGGAGCTCGGCCAGGCCGTGGAGGTGAGCTGCTCCGGGGTTCTCACTGATTATTCTGGTATCTCTCACTCCGTGTACCCGCTCTGTGGCCTGGTGCTGGTTATCCGGCCTGCGAGCTCACAGCTGGAGCCATCTGTAATGACCGGCTAGCTTAGCTTAGCTTAGCATAGGGAGCCAAGAATGCACTGCTTTATCAGAAGGATTTATAGAAACACCGTGCCACTGCCTTTAACTCTCCCTTTCTCTCACACACATACACGGTACAGAGCTCTGTGTGTGTCTGTGTGTGTTATCCGTTACTGATGTAGCGCTCGCACCTCTCCACGAGCATCCTGTCTCTTTCTCTCTCTCTCATATTCTGTATTGATCTAACTCTGTCCTTCTGTCTTTGAGTTGTTTGTCTGTCTTTCAGTCTCTCTCTCTCTCTCTCTCTCTCTCTCTCTCTCTCTTTCTACCTCTTCATGTCTGTCTGTTTCTCTCCATCTTTATTTTTGTTATTCTGTATGACTTTCTTTCTTTTCTTAATTTTTAAAGTAAAGTAAAGCCTTTATTTTGTCACATATCCATACAGCACAGTGAAATTCCTTCTTCGCATATCCCAGTGCAACTGGGGTCAGAGCGCAGGGTCAGCCATGGTCATACAGCACCCCTGGAGCAGTTAGGGTTAAGTGCCCAACAATGGCAACCTGGCTGAGCTGGGAAACGAACCGCCGATCTTCCTATCAGTATCTCGGTGCCTTAGCCCTCTGAGCCACCACTGCCCTTTTTCTATCAATCTATATTGTCCTCAATTCTCTATTTCTCATTCTGTTGTTTCTTCTGTCTCTCTCTAACTCTTTTTCTGTCGTTCTATATTGATCTCTCTGTGTCTACTTCCATTTCTTTAGTTATACTCAGTGTCTTTTTACCTGTCAGTCTGTCTTTTTACATCTTTTTCTGTCTGTGTTTGTTTCATACGTCTCTCTCTTAGTGAGTTCTCTCTCTCTCTCTCTCTGTCTGTCTGTCTTTCTGCCAGTCGGTCTCTTCCTGTTTATCTTTGTTGCTGTCTGTCTCTAGAGTTCTCTGTCTCTCTTCAGGTTTGTCTACACATTAGCTTTTTTCAGTTCAACTCACGATCACAGGAAGCAAATTTACAGCTTATTATTATTATTTGTAGTATTGTAAACATAATATACAGCAGAACATTATTATCACGAGGGGTGTTGAGTCAAACTGAGGTTTGTGGTGAATGAAGGTATAAAAGCAATTATTTAGATATTAGATATCATTAGATATTTAAAGAACACCAGATCCTTAAAAATAACTTAATCTACTTGCAGAAGGGACACATGTGTCTGTGGGAACTGTCCACACAATCATTCATCACCACCACCACTTGCACGTTACAGGAACTTGAGTTATTGCCACCTCCCCTGTATAGTCCTCTCTCCAATCCATTTCCACATGTTTGGGTCATTAAAGGATGTTCTTGGAGGCCAGCGTTTCAGATGTTAAGACGGTCTGAGAGAACTTTTTGTGTTCTGTTATTCTAAACAATCAAAAATGTTGTTTGACTTCAATGGCCCTTGTAGAATTATTATTATTGTTATTATTATTTGAGTTAATGAGTTAGTGAAAGGAAACACTGAAACAACCCTCTAAACCAGGGGTCTCAAACTCAGTTCCTGGAGGGCCGCAGCCCTACAGAGTTTTGTTCCAACCCTGCTCCAACATACATACCATGTAGTTTTCAAATAAGCCTTAATGACTTGTTTAGTTGGATCAGGTGTTTTTAATTATGGTTGGAACAAAACTCTGTAGGGCTGCGGCCCTCCAGGAACCGAGTTTGAGACCCCTGCTCTAAACCCAGCTGTTAATCAGAGCTCGTTGTCATGTTTTATGTTTGAAGTATCAGATTAATCATGTATTTTTATGACGCACTTGATGGACAGGATAACTAACTTGTTGCTGTTTGTTTTTATTTTAAGGTTATATACCCTCACCATGCTAAGCTGACAGAGAAAGAGGTAGGAAAAGGATTTATATAATTTTTTTAATTTTTTTACTTTTGTGCCTATAGTGCTTTTTGTGAAACTCTTTGCTAATATTTTGAATTTTGTTCCTTTTTTTTTTTCAGAAAATGAGCATCTGCTACTTGTCGTTTCCAGATTCTAATTCTGGTAAGTGTTAACAGTAAAAGCCTTTATTGGTCTTTTGCAGTCACATGACTGCAACAACGTCAGTCATGGCAGCGGATAGAAGAACGCAGTTAACCGACGTTAGGCTGCCATTCATTTTCATTGTTAATTACAATACGTTCAAGGTGTATTTCAGAGCCAAAAGATTACCTGATGACCTAGCGGATGATTTTATCTTGTCATACAGATAAAAGAGTGACCTAGTATCTGATGGCTTCTGTTCTACTGATTTTCATATGCAGTATGTTATGATGGACATCGTAATTTATTTAAAACATAAACGGGTGAAAATGTATGAAAAAAGTAACAAGGATATTAATTTTCAGAAGTTATCGTAACGTTATTACCTCACACGGTGTACAAGTATGTGATTTTTCCTGTGGTGTAGTGATCGCATTAGCTCATCATACAGTACTTCTGTGGCAAACAAAACGGACGCTTTGGAACATTCCGTGCTTTACGCTTCATAAAATTATGTCTGGGTAAAGTTAATTAACATTTCAAGCTTGCTAATTAATAACTAGCTAACTGTTCTGGATTTGAATCCCAAATAGCATAAAATGGAAAGCTAGTGCACTGTAGGACTGCAAATAACGATTATTTTGATAATCGATTAGTTGGGCGATTTAGTTTTTCGATTAATCTGATAAAAACTAAATGCTTCTTTAATTTGATGTTTTGCTTGTAACTATATAAAACCATAAATCAGGGTATTAGTTATGTTTAAAACTAAACTTTAAAAAATTCAAAAGCCACATATAGAGTTTAATGACCTTTTTGCTTGAAAGCACTTAGTAATTAGAAGTAGTTTAAGATGACCTAACATGCTGTAGTGACTGGTAGCACTGGCGTACTGAAAGAAATGTCTCTCTTGTCATCCAGTAGTTGGTGTGACCATGGCGGACAGATGTTGTGACATTACGTGTGAAAGGTGAATAAGATGTATGAAGCAGTGCATACAAATTGGAGGTGTTCTGTAGGCGAGTTCGTAAGAAAATTTGTATTGCGAAACACATTTTCCTATAGAAAATAATGTAAATGCAGGTAGTCCGTTCTAGCCTCCCAAAAATATTACCGGCAATAATTTTCAACACTAATCATAGTTTTTGCATCTAAATATAATAAATAACATTGAAAAGACATGTAAATGGAGTAAAATATGAAGTAAATAGACATTAAACCTCACTTAACCTGAATAAGTGATTCCTCTAGGCACTGGCTGCTTTAAAAACAAAACTGAAAGTGGCTCCTGCTTCTCCATTTGTTGTTGTCCTTGATAACATCATTGGGAGCAATGGTGCTATGTCTTACTTAAATCTTGCACAAAATGCATAAAAATAAAACACGAAAAAAATTGTAAAATTTGTTCTTTTGTTTCCTCGTATGCCTACATACAATACAWACCAGTTCTAGCGGCACAGTCCAGTGTTTCCTCCACACACTGATTAGTTTGTGTCGTTCAACACAGTATCAACACACTGATCTTTATATAGAGGTTTSCTGTTTTTTAATGGTTTAAAGTGGGTAAAATCTTATTCAGTTGCATGCAGAGTATTGATTTGCTCATCCCCGCAATCAACCAAACACACCTGTCTGTCATAGCCCCGCTCCTCCATACTAAGACATCGGCTGTTGTCATGAAGCGCTCTTGAACCATGCGTCCTGAAATAAATTTTGTTAGGGTTAAAAAAAAAATGCAACACTACAACCTGCTTTCTGAACATCCTGCTATTTGAAATTTACTTTCATTTATAAGAAATTTTATCCCAAGTCCCAGTTTGACACGAACATCCCTTATACATTACAGCTGAACGTGAAGGAAGTTATAAAGGTAAAGTTGAGAATGTAAAGCTGTAATAATCATCTTTTTGTTATACACTATAAATAAATGTCATCTTTATTTTGGCTCATGGGTGTACAAACTTGTGCACTGATCCATATCACAACCAATAAATTATGTGTATAGAATGTTGTTATTATTATTATGAGCGTGAAATCATTAAAGTCATTTAATATCTGATGTGTTGAATGTGGCATTTCCTGAAAGTCCTAATATTTAAGCGCTCTAGGATGTCAGTGTTTGTGCAGTAGGAGTGTGTAACGAGCTCTTATTAATAGAGTAAACACATGCGCACGTGACTCACTGGAGCGATGAGACGTTGTGTAGCAGAGCATCCGTGGCACTCCTCCGTCTGAACAGCATCATACCAATAAGAGGCTTCCTGAAACACGATAACGCAGCGCTCGTGTGCGTGACCTACTGCTAATCCAGAGCTTTTTTCTTCTCAAATGACAAGGAGAAACTCCGAGTAGGAGTGTGTGTGTGCAACAACGTCCTTGTTAAGTGGGGATGTGATGATTTAATCCTCTCAAGCGTACTTGAGTAATGAGTAAACACATTAAACATTAACGCTGTCCTTATGAGACGAATAAAAGAACAAATGTGGTTTTTGGGTCAGTCAAGTTGCAGGATAAACCCTAAGTGAGCCAGTTATAGCAAAATCTCAGAGGGTGAGTCAAACATTATCTGCACTTTGGCTGTATTAAAGCTGTTGTCAACCGTCTCATCAGTGCTTTCCTTTTATGGCTACTGTCTCTCCCCGTCTCTACAGCTAGAGTGCGGATAATTTTTGACTCACTCTCGTTCTGGGCTTGACGAGACTTAACTGTTCAACAGAAAAATACTCCAATTCATAGTTCTGTGTTTTGAGCTTTTCTGAATATGGTTGCCAGATTGTGTCTTAGTCAGTACAATGTTGCGTTCTAGCTCAACGCTGTAATCCTGTATTCAACTTTTCCTCGAAAATGGGAAATCCAAGGTCGTAATTAAGTTTTTTCTTGTKCGTGGGAAATCGGGAATTTTCCTCTTTTTGTCATATTAACTGCACAGAAATAAAACAAAAATCCCCAAGTAGCTTTCTCTCATCAATTTGTCTAGTATAGTACGTCCTCAACATCCAAACGAGCTCTATTCCGAGAGCTCGTTCATAAGCCCAGTTTATTTGTAAGTCTAACAGACAAAATCTAGGTACTAGCATCGTCACTTTTTTTTACGCTTGCTGTAGGACATCCCAGGATGCACGCTGCATGCACAAGACGATGTACATTCTTCGAAAGTTCATAAAACGAATGTTCATATGTAGGGGACTTCCTGTGCTCGAGTTCTTCTAATAATAATACTCCAAAAATGACACGAAGAACTGTTTAAAGAAGAACTAGAACACTTTTCTAGTTCTTGCGAATTTATATTTTAGCGAATATCCAACAGTTATTTTAGTTAATTTTAAATAGAAACAGAAATTCAAAGTTACTTCTGTTTCTTTAAAAAAATTCTGACTTTACGGGTAGCATTTTTATCCTGAGAGTTGGATCTTTCCTACATGGTAATGGACCACATCGTAATTCCCACTTGATCTTTTATTAGCATCGAGCTACCTTGTTAAACATAATGAGTTGTGTATGTTTTTTCACAAACAAGTGGCCTGTATAGTCAGTGTTATAGATGTAAGAAGGGAACGCGTCTGTATGCCGCTTCATCAAAAGCAAATGCCCGTATAAGAAGTGCTGCGCTGCTTAACGCCGATGCTGTGGGCGGCGATTTGACGTCACTGACTGAACTCGAGGTTCCTGAGTAGGAGTCGATGGGCATTTTCTTTGTTTGTGGAGTAATTTGATTAGATGTAACTTTGTGAAGGATTTACACACAATGATAGAGTACAAGAAACAGATATTTTAATTTTAGCTTTTGAGTAAAAAAAGAAAAAACACAATACCAGCACAAAACAAAGCTTTTTCAGCATCTTTTTAGCTTTGAAGAGAGAGGTGCTAATCTACAGCCAGGGACGGATCTACCTGGCGGCATGCTACGGACAATTTGGGAACGGCAGTTTGCCTAACCTGCACGTCTTTGGACTGTGGGAGGAAACCGGAGCTCCCGGAGAAACCCACCAAGCCCGGGGGAGAATATGCAAACTCCATGCACACAGACCCGAGGCGGGAATCGGACCCTGACCCTGGAGGTGCGAGGCCACAAGTGACTACTGACTATACCACTGTGCCTCCATCTCCACTCATACACACAGCGATGCTGCTACTGACAAGCTGCTCAACACACAGATTGTAGTTTAATCTCCAAAAATCAGCATCTGCATACAAACATGATGCCACCTTTGCTGCCAGCCTGACGCTCGCTTGACGCTCGCTCTCTTCACAGAGCGGCACGCAACCACGTCCCCATGACCATGGTCGCTCTGTGTTGCATCTTAATTCATCTTATAGTTTCACTGTGTGTTTATGAAACATGAGGACTGTAACCATGAGGCCCCGTTTGACTGCTTTTGGTCACACTAGTGAAAAAGAAATGTAAAGGAACTAAAACTCTGCTTCATTATTCATTCTGTGCAGCACATGTTAGTCCCATCTGCTGCACATCTTAGTCCCTTAGTCTTAGTCACATCTTAACTCCCATTACACCTAATTTAACTAATGAGCTAATTAACACTCTTTTCTAAATTGAAGTTTGTGACAGAGCAGGAAAACCCTTAAAATGTTCAGGGCAGGTGATCCTCCAGGAGTTAAGATCCATTCGTTCAAGATATTGTCAACTTTTTTTTTTAACTAGAATAGGCCGCAGAAGATATAAGGAGGGATACAGAAGGAGAAGTGAGTAGGCAGGAAGGACAGAGAAGGACACAGAGGAATGAAATGAGGGAACAAGAGAAGAGAAAGAAGTAGAAATGAACRTGAGAGGTGAAGGTGATGGGTGTTGMTGAATCAGAGCGAGTGACAGAAGCAGTGCTGATGGTGAGACAGGTGGAGACAGGGCGACAGATCATCCAGCTGTAGTTCCACTTGGACGTCATCATATGATTTTATTCTCTGTTCATATAAATTCCAGAACAGAGACGCACCATTTCACTACGGACAATAACATTTCATTATAAATCCGGAAGAAAAAATGTTAAAGCAGTTATCAGTACTTTTATCAGYATTTTGTTTGTTTGTTTGTTTCTGTTCATGCCATACCTGTGTTTATACTGCCCTCCCATGCCACCCTGTCAATTTTTGCCATCCTTTGCTACACCATGTAAAATGTTCTAATTCTGCCWCTGCATACAGCATAGGGTTTCCTAGTGTGTACAGTTTTCACTTTTAAAATGTCATGATTCATTTCTTAAAGAAAGGGGAAAAAAGTTTTAAAGTTGGTTGTTTGAGGTACAGGCTACTTATTAGCTTCAGTCGCAGAGTAGAAATGCGTGCTAGTGTTATAGCGAAAAACGTTCTTGAGAAACTAGTGATCTCTGCTCCTTTATGTTCAAACTTTGTTATTCTTTGTAACATACACTGCCCTGTTGGAAAAATGTGCTTATTTTGTTTGACTGTGTTTAGCTTTGATTATGGACCCCTGTTCATTTGTGAAAATGATTTCTCATGGCATGCTTTTACGGATTGTGAGCTAGAATATGTCTGTCATCAGGGGGAAGAAAAACTCTATCATAGATGTGATAACCTGGTTGGGGTTCAGTGCATTCAGGTCGTCAGCTGACTTCATTTTTTGCCACAGAACATTGCTGAGCCTAGACCTGAGCAACTGAAGTATCTCCAGATCATAACACTTCCTCCAGAGACTTAGAGTGAACACTATACATGATTGGTGCATCACTTCATGCGCTTCCCTTTTTTACCCTGACGCATATAATAATGTTACGGACAATTCCAATCACTTCTTTTTTTTTTTTTTCTTTTCTTTGGACGGGGCAGCGTATAATGTGTCACAGTTATAAGGTATTGTTCTACTTTTTAAATCGATTATTAAATGGAAACTAAGGCTGCGAGAAGGGAAATAAAAATTTTTAAAAAACGTTGTACACTGGGCGAGCCAGTTGTTTGAAATTGTAGCTTTATCGCTTAGTTTAATTGACATTGCATTAAGAACAGATACTCGTAAGGAATCCACACGACATGGCCCATGAGAAAAAGACCAACAGCTAATTACTATGTATAAATATACATTCACTGACACTCCTCTACACCGATTAACCTGTGTACAAGGTCACGGGGGAGGGGCTTATCCCTGGAAGCTTGAGGCACAAGGCAGGGTACACACTGGACGGGTTGCCGAAGCATTGCTAACAAAGTTGTGACTGTGTAGGTGGTTATCCATGATAAATTAGTTCTGGTGGCATTGAAATCATACCACTGCCTCCATAGGCTTGTATAGAGGCCACTATACATGATGGGTGCATCACTTCACATAAACATCATGTATAGTGTCTACATCCATGCAAAAGCTGTGCAATTGAAGCCTCAGACAGACAGTGATTGTCTCGTCTCTGTGTGAAACAGCCAGGATGGATTGGGGCAGGACTGAGGTCTGTGTGCGTATGGAAAAACGTCCTGAAACAGGTTACCTTGTAAACTGGCACGTTTGCTCTATATGCATGGAAACGGTCTTGCTATACCATCCAAGTTTCGTTGCCAGTGAGTTTGTTGGCGTGACAACAGGGACACACCGTCCTTACTCACTTTCCATCAGCGTCTGGAGAGTGAAGCCAGAAAGGAAGCAGGTACAGTATTATCCTAACTGAATAATTCTACTAGTTTGGGGTTTAATGTATAATAAGCAGCAGCTACAACATATTGTTTAAGTAGTGACAAAAAAACTTCTGTGGGTTGCACTGTCTTATCAGCACTTTCTATTCGAGGCTACTGTCTAGAAGGTCACAGCTGTGCAGGTGCAAACGTGTTGTATCAGTTAATTTGTAACTGCGTTGTTAGCAAAAATGGATGACGAATTTGTGATTTTCACAAATGAAGTCCAGTGGAAAAAAAGATGGTGTACCTGGTAACTCGCAGGTACAGAAGCATTTGCCTCCGCAATCAAAACATCCTCATCCTCTCTCCATCTTTGATTTCTTTTTTAAATCATTTTGATCAGCTTATCACAGTCTAATACTGCTCTGTTGTAGGGGATTGAAACTGTTGTGATTGGAGCTGTCTGATTAGGATAAAGTCAGGATGCAGCCCTGTCACACACCTATACATTTTGTCTGTGCATAAAAGCTTTCGCACAATTTCAACATTTTGCTTTTCCACTGTTGGAGCGTGAAGCCCACTGTGCATTTCTCAGTGTCATAAAAAGTGACTTCACCTGCTTTCCTTCTCACAGGCTTTCCTTTTACTCCTCGCTGAAAAAAGAACTTTTATGTCCTCCTCTGATCTAGGAATATTTTCAGTCCTAAATGATTGAGTGCAGTTCTGAGATGCTTAGTTAATACTCACTAGTTAATAAAATTCACCTGTTTGGTCTCTTAAAAGCAGACCTACAGTACGAGGACAAAGATTCACTTCTGATGAAGAAGTGAAGAAGCGGTGCATCGGTGGCTCATCCATAAACATTTTTAATGAGAGAATATGAAAGCTAGTTGAGAGACAGACAAAGTCTATTGAAAAGCAAGTAGATTATGTCGAAATGTGATGTATTTGTCTTTCAACAAAATACATTTTACAGCCAGAGCACAGATCAATTTTCTTATTCAATCTCCATATAATAAATTAATAAGTAAAAGAAATAACGAGATGGTGATGAGTGTATGCACTCAGCTTGTGTGTGTGTGTTTGTGTGTGGAAGTAGCTTTGAACTCGGTCTTCAGGATTATAAATAAGGTCTCTCATTCAAAACTGCACTCTGTGTTTATATTTGTCTTGGCCCTGGGTGTGTGTTCCCTGTTAGAGAAATGCTTTTAAAAAAAAGGGAAATAGAAATGGTTTGAGGATTTTTTGACACAACTTGATGCTTTTTTTTTTTTTTTTGCTTAAAAAAAAAGAATAAATAAAATAAATAAATAAAAATGATGGGATTTGGACACAGCTATGAGCAGTGTGTGAAGACCCTGCTGGTAGATTTGTTGGAGGTAATCCGGCTGTCACATCCTGTCGCCCAACTCACTGATTTTACGCACACAGACACAAACACACACACACACACACACACACACACACACACACACAATCCCACTGGCCAGCGTTTGACCTCTCTGAACAGAGAGCAGTACAGAGTCAGGATGTCACTCTTCGACCTGCAGCACTAAGCCTAAATTCAACAACTCCACCCAAGGATCACTGAGCGCCTACGTAGGAGCAGGTTCTTTTGTTTAGCGTTCACCGTCACCAAAACACATCCTGCTCCAATTACCGCGCAATGATCTTCAAGCCTGGAATGTAGGAAGGGCAGAGAGGTGCTTCAAGCTGCTCTGATCTACACACTGCCATCTGGCTCGGCTTTAAAGCTGACCTGGAGACAAGAAYACTCGGGTTTATTAGCATTAAGGCTGGTAAGGAATTATACTTGGTGCATGGAGGTATTTTCTTTTTGCTTTTTTGTGATGTATTTAAAATGTTATTATTTTACATTGTTAAAGGTAAAAAGGTTTAAGTACAAGATGTAGATTTTTCCTTACACACACCGTGTACATTTCGCACTACACAATATTTAATTATTATATTTGACACATGTAAATTTACAGCACCATAATTTTTTTTTTTCGCATATTCCGGATTAGGAAGCTGGGGTCAGACCGCGCCGACAGACAGAATACAGCGCCCCCTAGAGCAGATGGGGTTAAGGCCTTTTATTAGGATTAAGATTTTAACTGACTGTCAGAAATGAAAACAACAGCACAAAGGTTTCCAAACTAGAGGTCATGACCCCATGTGTCACCTGATTTATCAATGGAATTGTAAAAAAATATATATATATTTTTTTTTTTTATTATTTCTACTGTTTAAACTATCCACACAAAATCACGCGTATATATTTGTAATCTTACTGGGAGACAAATGCAGACGGGCCACAATGAAATAAATAGGCAGTGGGCTATATTTTTGGGCTATATTTGATTACAGACACGTTGCATTAGTGTATTTTAACAGTTTTACATTATTCTGGCCAATCTACCGTACAGTGCTAAATATACTAGTGTAAGGTTTCACCATCTTGTATACGACTAGAGGTTCACCTGCGTGATGTTTCAGGGAAGCACATGAACATGAAGCGATGCACCCATCATGCATAGTGCCCGCTGCACACGTCTCTGGAGGCAGTGAGGTTGCTACACGTGGTCAGGTTTACTCTCAGCAATATTGTGACATTAACTCATCTCACAACCCAAATGTACTGAATGATTGTACAGGGTATCACATTTATTTATTAACTTTTTTTTTTCTTCCCTGATGCCACGGCCATAGTCCAGGACTCAAATATTGCAAGACTTGTTCTGGGAGCATGAGGAATCATTTTCACACATGAACCGGCCATGAGCAGTGTGCACGCCACTTTCCAGAGAACTTTGTGTCCAGACACAATTATACACTGTACTATAGATATCAGCATGTAAGCCATCAGATGGCCTTCATTTGCCTTTAGGGACACAAGTGAATACAAACCATGCTTCTATCCTTGAGTATAGTATGTTCATGCAGGATAATCTATGTTATGACTTCTGTTTCACAAATAAATGCTGCTTTCTAATTTTCCTCCAAAAAGCTTTTTAAATCCGCACGAAGAATTCCAGAGATATTTATGAGTTCTGTCTTGATGAGTTTCCTGTTTCCTCTTTCTGTTCACAGGCTGCTTAGGAGACACACAGTTTTGCTTCCGTTTCCGGCAGGCGGCGGGCAGGAAGTCCTCACTTGGATGTTTCCTGGACCACTTCGACAGGGACGCACCGGTTTTCCTCAAGGTTAGAAAGCTTTTTAAGAACGAACACGTGTAGAGAAAATAGATTTATTTTTAGTTTCATATGGGTATGTAAAAGCTATGTAATTATAATATTAATATAAATTAGTATGATGATTACAGAATGCAATCTTTTTTTTTTTTTTTTGACCTTTTAGAAAGATCAGGGGCATTTCTACGGTTACGTCTACTTTAGACAAGTTCGAGATAAAACGCTGAAGAGGGGCTACTTTCAGAAGGTGAGATAAAGACATCGCCATCTCTCTCTCTCTCTCTCTCTCTCTCTCTCTCTCTCACTCTCTCTCATTTTAACTGTTATTAAGACTTTATTAAGACTGACTCAGGAGACTCCTTCTATAAAAGTCAGTTTTGTAGAAAGGGGAGTCTGTTCAAATGAGTGAATCAGCACCTCCTGACCAATCAGATTAAAAGATTCCACATCACTTCTTGTGTCAACATGCAATATGTCGAAGAAATCTTTACTGTAGCTGTCTTCACTTAGCTAATCTAAAGACGCTCCTGACATCTGATCTCACTTTTAAGGAATCATACGGAGTGGAACATCGTAGCGGCGCTCATTTGGTTAAAATACTACTGTACGATGCATATCATGTTCAAAATTGTTCACAGATGGAATCTAATTTAAGGATAAGACCTAGTTAAACTCTTAAAACTCTGTAGTGGAGTGCAAAAGTTTTCATACCCGCTCACAGAAGAATTAAGAAGCAACATTTTTTGTGTTTAGCAAGGGACAAAAAACATAAAATGGGAAACGGTGAAACATTTTCCTGCTCTTTTGTCCATGTTCTCATTACCAGCCAGAAGTGACTCAATTCTGATTTTTCAGCCTCACAGAGACAAGAGACCGACATATCTCACTTCTGCATGTGGTTATGTAACCTGTAAGCAGTGAAAGAATCTGCAAGGATCTACTGGAACATTCTCTTTTTTTAAGAGAGGTTTTTTAATGAAGCATGGCTTCACGTGACCCTGGTTTATAGCATGCATAAAAAATATGAAATAATATACACACATTTATATATACATTGAATTGATTGGGGAGAAACATTTTCTGCCTTTAGTTTGTTTGGGTACGTTCACATTATCAACCTGAAGTTACTAAATTCAGATTTTTTTTTGTTCCAGCCTCATGTGACACAGATCTTGATGGTTACATTTTTTTATTGCTGTCTGTACAAGCAGATTTTTCAGAAATGATCAGAGTCATTTTCATATATGTGATCCTGGATCAGATATATATCCGGTACGGGGTCATGTAATTCGAATTAGAGCAGGCAGACTGAATCGATTAAAAAAAAGAAATCTAGGCTTGTAAAGTGAACGTAGCCTTTTTGTTTTGCCCCAGTTAGATTTTTACCCTGTTGTGACCTCATATAAGTAGAGCCATTCCACAACTTGTTGCTCAGCCTGCTATTCTTCAGCAGGACGTGGCTTAGCAGTAGCTCATTTATATAAGCATTTGGAGGAGGAGTGAATAAAGTGGAGTTTCTCAGGTGTATTACAGCTAAAGTATTAACACATAAATACTTTGGGGCAACGCTGAGACCGGTGTTAACTTGTTAAAGTAATAGATGGTAATAGTAATAAATAATGGGTCCTTAAATGGTACAATGTTTACTGTCGATTAATCTTTATACCTGACTTTTATGTCTTTTATTGTTGCATTGTAAGAAAAATAACGTTTCTTGTAATTGTTCTTTACTCTATTTACACAAATACTGTACATGGGTTTGCAAACTTGCAAAACCTTAATATTTTGACTCATTATGCACCTAGCTTGCACCATACTCTTTTCCTACTCACCGGCGGTCCTCTTCCTATTTAGTTGCAGGCGCTTAAACCCCTGATAAGCTCTAATACAAAATACTGTACTGTACTAAAGTACGCTTGTTGACCAGTTTGCCTTTTGCGAATCCAGTTCCCCAGCCTGGAGCCCGGAACCATTGTACACACGCAGACTAGAGGAAGTCTCACACAAGCACCACCTTGCTGAATCTCGGCACTGTCAGTCATGTCTAATTAAGACAATTCGGGGTAGGAGCGCTTTTAATCTAAAAGATTACAAACAGAAACACAGAGTCACGAGGGAGCAGGAGGGATCTCTGAGTTCTTAAATCTGTTTCTCTTTTTAGTCGTATGAGTCACTCTTTTGGTTCAACCGTAATTAGCTTTCACACTACGAGAGCTCAGTGGCAGTGCAAGTGGTTGTTATGTAACCTGTAAGCTCGGTGGAAGAAACTGCAAGGGTTCCCATGGAATATTCTCTTGAAGGTTTTTAATAAAGCATAGCTTCACAACATCCTGGTTTACAATACCAGTTATAAAATAATAATTATTCTTCTTATTATAATTATTATACTATATACACATTATGTTAAAAAAAAATTTTTTAGCGCAGTTTCTCATAATATTTGTTAATTATTTAATCTCAGTGTCAGCCTTAACCATGTTTTCGTGTAATTTCAATTCATTTTTGAATAAGGTTGTCATTATTGATTCAAATTGTTTCTAGTCTAGGTAAGATTAGGTTTATTTGTATTCCTCCAGCAAATCCTGCCTTCTGCCTTTCTGTGATTGAGTATAAGAATTCAGTCTCATGTTTGATTTGCTAGATGCTCAATGCAAGTCATTCCTAGAGCATACGAGCAGGCGAGACCTGATTTGTCCTGTTTTTTTGTCCTGTTTAGCACAATTTAATCCAACACTGTACAATTAATATTTACATTTAGGTATTGGCAGATGCCCTTATCCAGAGCGACTTGCATTTTTATCTCATTACACAACTGAGGAGTTGAGGGTCATGAGGTTTGAACCCGGGACCTTCCGAACCGGAGTCCAACGCCTTAACCACTGATTTATTGTCAATACTTTTCTGTATCATTTAAAGTTTATCATTTAAAGTCATTTCTCATAGTAGTGTTCTATCAATCAAAGAATGACCTGGAAGCATGCAAGTCAAGGGGTTTTACTAGATTGATTGATTTGTGATCTTATGAGTCCAGACTGACACTATTCCAGAGCAATTGGTGCCTCAGGGTTAGAGGTACATCGTTCATTCTCTATCATGCATAGTGTCCACTGTACAAGCCTCTGTAGTCAGTGTTGTGATTTGGGGTTGCTTCAGTTGGACAGGTCTAGACTCGTTATGTGGCAATAAAATGAAATCAGCTGACGGCCTGAACGTACTGAATGACCAGGGCATCACATCTATAGAGTTTTTCTTCCCTGATGGCAAGGGGAATACGACCGGACTCAAGTTGAGGATGAGGAATCATTTCCACACATGAACCACTTTGTGTGCTGTAATCAAAGCTAAATGTGATTAAATGAAATCTTAATGTGTGCAACTTTCTTTTTTTTTGCCAGGCAGCGTAGTTTGTTAGTCATGTATAATTTGGTTTGTATTCAGTGAATTGTATCAAAAAAATGCCTCATTTAATATTTTTGTTCATTGTGTGTCGTTTGTGTGTCAGTCTCTAGTTCTTATCAGCAAGCTCCCTTATGTCACCTTCTTCCACTCACTTCTGAAGCTTATCGCACCAGAGTATTTTGAGAAACAGGAGCCGTGTTTAGAAGCCGGTGAGTACAGCAAGTTTGAGACATCACAAAGCTCTCATTGGTCTAGTCCTGTAAGTAGTAATAAAAAAACTGATTTTGAGTGAAAGAGATAAAGATATTTATTCAGCTATCTATATGATGATATGATAATAGAAATATGACATATTATCATATAATATTATATAATATACATATAATGATAATGTAGATCTGCTTTTTTAAGGCCTAAGCACTATAACGTGCACAGGACTCTCTTGTTTTCCTAAGGATTTTTTTCTTCCATCCTTTTGGGCTTTTCGGGCGTCTTAACCTGCTCAAAAATTCATGAAAATTGGCAGAAAGTTTGGAATCTGCTGCCATCACGATTCCAAACTTTCGCGTGGGCCCTCACATGAGATTTTGCTGCATAGCTCATACACACTTGCACGTACTGTATGCACACAAAACTCGGTCCACATTTAGAGGTCATTGAGCTGAACAACTTTCACGCTGCATGTACTGGGCTCAACTTAAAAGGAAGTCAGTTATTTTGGGTCGTTCGCAAAAACGCACCAGATGGATTTTGACATACTCCTCCTAGGGAATTTATACGATCGCCACCAAACCGGGCCGATGTGATCTAAAGACATGGAGGATGTAGAATATTGTGGAGGGATTTTTGAAGCCTTAACTTTGAGTAACATCATAGAGTGAGGCTTTTCTTCCAGCTACTGTGGCCTCTTCTACACACACTCACACACACACACATATATATATATACACACATTAAAAATGTTAACACACACATGCACACACACACATCGGATACATACACACACTTTACAAACGTTAACACACACACTCACAAACATGTACATACATACACACTCTTACACAAACACACATACACACACACACACTAACAAGTCATGTCTCTCACACGCATCACACACATGACAAATGTTAACATAGAGACACACAAACATGCACAAACACATTTACTTGTCACACACAGACTGACACACCCACACCTCTCTCTCACACACACACACACACACACACACACACACACACACACACCTCTGTCTCTTTCTCACGGACACTAACCCTCACATGACACACACACACACCAACGCACTCAACAAATATTTAGGGCTTAATGAGCCCTATATATAATGTGTGACGTGCAAATTGTGTGGTGCACCCGGGCAGCGATGGCTTTTTGTACATCTTAACACACTCAAATRAGACGCATGTTGTGCGGTGGATGCAGGGTAGCGATGGCACAGGGTGCCTAGGCCCGTCATCGTTGCTTGCAACTAAGTATTTATTTTGGATCTTGGAAATCAGGTAGAACGATGTTTCTTTTCTCTTGATAGCGTCTCTAGTGATGAAGAGTCATCTTTTAGTTTTTGACTAAAATGTGTGAGATGTGAGTTGTGCTGTTCTCTTGTCACCTTTGTCATGGGTGTGTCTAATGTCAATTTCACACCATTACATTTTAAACATCTGAGACAGTATTTGTAATGCAAATTGAAAATTTTATTCCTTTTTAAAATTTAACACCCTCATAATGTATATTTGTCAACAAAAACGTTTACATGCTCTCTGACTGTCACACACATACCGGATTGTTTAAAAGCTTCATTCATTGCCCTTTTAGCTTGCAACGATATCGACCGATGGCCGACGCCATGCCCAGGCAAGATCTTGTCTCTCCCAATCATGGGTGTGGTCATGAAGGTAAGCGCTTAATTCATCTTTAATTTAGTGACTTATTGGTGCGCAGGAATTCATTAACACTACCATCTGCTTTCCTCAGCTGCGCATACCGACATGCTATGACAAGCCGGGCACCTCGCAGCTTGTGCAGTCCTCCTCGGTAAGATGAACGTCAGGGAAAGTGCATGTCATGAAGTTATACTCTGTGTATGAAGTTATACTCTGTGTGTGTGTGTTTCTAACCATGGACTGTTCACTATTACAGAGCGACAGTCTCGTGTCTGTCGTACTTCCTACCGTGCATGAAGTGGATCTGTTCAGGTAAAGCCCATATTTAAGCATTTATTACCTCATGATTCAGAGCTCAGTGCTCCGTTTGTAAAATAGATGGTATTTATGACATCATTGATTCTGCCACCTGGTGCCTGTAATTGGCAGTGCAGGTAATTGAAGACCGCAGAGCCTCTCTTTCCATGACTACGCTGTTTACACACTGCTTGTATCTGGTTGCTGCAACACCTATGTCCTGAGAGAGAGAGAGGGGGGCGGGGGGGAGACAAAAGACTTTTTATATGTTTGTTATACTGGATTAACTGACGTTCATGGTTTTTATTAGCTGCTTTTTATGTAATTAAACTTCAACACTGCACCTTTAGGAATTTAAATACACCACTTATATGAATAACTTTTTTTCTTTTTTTTTTATTAATATACATTACTGCATATTTTACACCGAATAACAGAAAGTCACATAACCATTCAGAGGTTGCAATGTCTTCTTGTTAGGAAATCAAAGTCAAAAAAGCATGATGTCATGTTTCTAAGAGATAATGAATTTACTCCCGTCATGGATGTCAGCTTGAACTCTGGAGTTTTACTTCTTCTCCACATGGTCATGACAATTTGAACTGCCATTAGTTTCCCTCTAATGACACGATTATGTTTAAACTTGTGTAAATTATTCACTCAGAATCCACCTCTCCCTCCTATGTTTCAAAATATGAGAGTTTTGAGGGCTTTTTTTTCTTTCATGCACCCAGATGGTGAAAAGACTGCCCCCTGGGTTCAAATAGTGTAAACCAGGGGTCTCAAACWYAGTTCCTGGAGGGCCGCAGCCCCACAGAGTTTTGTTCCAACCCTGCTCCAACATACATACTATGTAGTTTTCAAATAAGCCTTAATGACTTGTTTAGTTGGATCAGGTGTTTTTAATTATGGTTGGAACAAAACTCTGTGGGGCTGCGGCCCTCCAGGAATTGATTTTGAGACCCCTGGTGTAAACTGTCCTGATCAAAGTTTTTTTTAATTTATTTTCAAACTATACAGAAAAAACACAAGAAAACACAAAACCACACCACCACCCTCAACACCAGACAAACAAAAGGATGCCATAACACATCAGATATCCATAGAAAAAAAATCATAATAATAATAACATAAGTAATCTTCACCATAGCCTTCCTTTACAGTAGAATATTACCTGCGTTCATGCCCTCAGCAAAAGTTATGAAAGGTTGCCATATATTATAAAACTGTGCCGGTAGACGCTCTAACTGTATGTCTAATTTTCTCCAACTTAAGATAGCACATCACTGCCCTCATCCAGCGGCCAAACGTCGGTGTATCAGGGTCCTTCAATTAGTCAATATCAGTCTCCTGGCCAAGAGGGAACAGAAGGCCAATATTTTAATTTACCTTTGGTTAAAACTATTGTTTTCTGCGGGCACACCAAACAATGCAATAAATATATCTCTCCAAATAGTTCAGAAAAGGTCTCAAAAATATTGGTTCAGAACATGTAAAGTCTTGGACAAGTCCAAAATATTTGCAGCAGTGTTGCAGGATCCTGTCTGCATCTGCGATATGGTATCGATATCAGCTTTAATCTTAGAAAGTCTGACTTTTGACCAATGTAGACGATGCACAATTTTTAATTGTATTACAAATGCAAATAAATGCATGTCTAAGGAAAATGGATGATGAGAGAATTCTTGTTTTTGGACTCATTCGATTATTGAATCTAATAAAGAAAGTGGAGGGCATGATGGGAAATTATTAGAATTCAGTGCCACAAAGTTCCGAAGCTGCAAGTATCAATAAAAATGTGATTTGGGAATATCGTTTTTCTGTACCAACTGTTCGAAGGATGCAAAATTCCCATTAATATAAAGTTCAGACAATGAGACCAAACCTCAAAAGCATTATCCATCATTGATGGAACAAACATGTAATTTTTAGCAATTGGGGCAGCCTGTGGTAACTCTTTAAGGGAAAACAATAGTCTGACCTGATTCCAGATTTTAACTGAATGTATAACAACTGAATGTATAACTGGATTAGAGGTCAGTGTAAACTGTCCACCATTTAGCTTTTCCGTACTGTAATTCCATGACCAGGGCACTCAACTAGCATTAAATTTAATGCTGTCTGACTGGCGTGAAGCTTACTCAGCAGTGTAGCACTTAGTCTGTTCTACTTAATATGTCTGTGCCAGCTGTCCTTTCATAAAATATGCACACAAAAGCAAGCCTGCACTGACTCTGCACGCTGCCCAAGTATTAATCATCAGAATTAAAGTTACATAATATAACCCTAGCTTCTGGAAGATGATGTTTTTTATATATATATTCCTTGTTATGTAAAATAGACTAGGGTGTGAATCATGGTTGTAAATGGCCACCATGATGGAGAGACTGATGCAGAAGGGCAGAAGTGGAGAGGCATCCAGGTGGTCTGTCTTCTCTTTGTCTGGTTTCCATCTGTTCCCTTCCTGCCATACCGAGAACTTAAAGGAGTTCCTGGGAGGCCAGTGTATGAGACATGAAGCAGGCAGTCTGATCATGTCTCCGGTGTACTGAGAAAACTTCCTACCTTGATGTCCAAGCATCAGTGGGATAAGTGCATTCGTGTATAACAGAGGCGTATATRGAGAAATAAAGGGATTTACTCTCATAACTGTGCTGTTTTCTGTACAATCAATAGTCCCCGTTGGACTTAAATACAAAAATAAAAAATAAGAAGTAAAAGAGAGATCCCAGGGTGAAGGTTTGTGGTTTGTTTTAAAACAGAACTTTAGTGAGAGGAATGCATTTGATAACCAGAATCTTCTTGTTTGTGCTCTAGGTGTTTCTACCCAGTCTTCTTTCACATCCAGATGTTGTGGGAGCTCGTGCTGCTCGGGGAAGCCCTCGTCGTCATGGCACCGTCACCGGCAGAGTCCTCGGACACGGTGCTGGCGTTAGTCAGGTGACTTAAGTCTATAATCATAACGATCCGTGCCGTTGAATCAGTAATGCATTTATTCATGTGTAGTGACGTTGGATGCATCACAATCTTAAAGGTGCAGAGGAGGCGCTTATTAATAATGAGTACATACTTTTAAACAGTTAATATGTACGATCAATGAAACGTTAGATAAAATACCATGCTGTGAAAAAGTATGTTTTACTGCATATTTTAATTAAAGAGATGTCCACGTCTTGTTTTGGATTCTTCTTATCAGCTGTATCGCTCCGCTGCGGTACTGCAGTGACTTCCGACCCTACTTCACCATCCACGACAGTGAATTCAAGGAGTACACGACTCGTACTCAGGCTCCGTAAGTGTCCCCGTATCCTCTGTCATATTTTCTAAATTCAAGATTAGATCTAAACTACAGAATGTCCTGTCTTTGCCCTCAAGACTGATTTGTTTTGTCTGGAGCAGTCCTCTTCTAACAATGAGACTTTTGTCACGTGATAGCAAGTCTTGTGACTGATATTAGAGTTAACTGAGCCAGTGTATTTTCCATTTCCAAAGTCCGTGTTGATTACAGCCCAGGATTCTAATCTAATCTCAAAACATTTTTATTTGTTGGTGATCTTTACCTGAAGGTATTCACTGTAGGTAAAAGTCCATGTGTAAAGTATGTACAGTATATGGAACTGCCAACAGATTACACGCTTATCACTCATATCTGTGTTTTTATCCTCAGACCATCTGTCATTTTGGGCGTCACAAATCCTTTCTTTGCTAAAACACTTCAGCACTGGCCTCACATCATCCGCATAGGGGACATGAAGCAAACAGGTAACCTGTTTCAAGCCTGTTTTAAAAAAAACTCCTCATCCCACTTTTGTCAGCCTCTGTGTAATGTGATATCTTTTGCTCCAAAAAAAAAAAATCTGAGTTCAATGTATATATCCGTAGATATTATATGTAAATGGATTGGAAATGGACTGTAAATCAGAGATCACGTAAACTCTTGGTCCGCACATACAAGATTGGCACAGGTTTTACGCCGGAAGCCCTTCCTGACGCAACACTCCCATTTTATCTGGGCTTGTGACAGGCACTGCATCCAGTGGGACTGGCTGGTAAACGAACCTAGGGCTTCCACATTGCAGGCAAAACCCCTACCACTGAGCCACCAGTACCCTATGCATAGTTAAAAAATGAACTGTATAAATCAGAGCTATGTTTAATAGTGAAAGTAAGAGCATTTCCATCCAAGCATGTGATGGAAACTCCCAGTCTTGGGATTAAACAGCTGTGTGGCCATAAGAAAACCAGCAGTTAACTTCTCAGGATTTCCATATTTTCTCCCTAATTTACTTGTAGCCGATTCCTACTCGTCATTAGTGCACTCCTGCTAGGCTATAACTAGCAGTCAGGGAGGGCGAACCACATCCCTTCGAACTGCTTACATAATGCCCTCTGAGGATGGCACTATCCACTCCTTCTGTTTGCGTGAACAGATGCCCGATCATTGATTGGCTCAAGCCGGGATTGAAGTAAGAGCACTTGAGTGCCTCCCATCCCTCCCCTCTGAGAGCGCTCGGCCAGTCAGCTCTCTCTAGGCCTATAGCCGTCACCCTGGATTCACCACTATGGGGCAGTCTGGGCTAGCTTTAGTTGGGCGGGTTGAGGCTCAGCAACGTCACAGTATGTGGCAATAAAATGAAATCAGCTGATGACCTGAATGTAGTGAACGAGCAGTTTATCATATCTATGGATTTTTTTTTCTTTCTCTGATGGCACATTCCAGGGTTCAGATTGTGAAAGAGTGATTCTGGGAGCATGAGGAATCATTGTGTGCTGTAATCAAAGCTAAATATGGAAAAAGTAAACTTTTTCTTTTCTTTTTTTGACCCTTTTAAGTATTTGATTAGACAGTGAATGACAGTGTATTTGAGGTGAAGGTTTTCCATCTTGGTGCAGGTGTTTAATCAAGTGAGAACACAACAATCAAACTGGTGTATTTTGACCTCAAATAGACCCAAAGGCAGGACGTTAATTCAAATGTGGTGTATTTTGCGTTGTAGCTTTTTTTTTTTTTTTTAAGCTCACCCCAAGGCATAAACCAGGCTGAAGGAGAGAACTGTGCGTTAAGTGCTGCAGAATTATAATGGCCATTAGATATGTGGAGGAATGGAAAAAAGGTAACGTGTAAGGTCCACACAAGATGCAGAAAATGCTTTAACTGAAAAAAATATWTTGATTTCACCTAAAAGCTTTTTAAGTAATGAGTGCACTTTCAGTAAGGATGTATTAAGGACCGATACCCAAAAAATAAATAAAAGGCCATGTGATCAGCTGTGTAATTTGAGGGTTGCCTCAAAACTGCTACTGATACGACTAGTAATAAAGTTTTGCTGAGTCTTTAATGCAATTTAAACAAAGAAGGCAACAACAAATGCAAGCTTGTATCTGTCAATACTCTCTTTTAGTATTGTATTTCCCAGCTATACATATTATAAGGATCATTTAAAGGGGAAATTTTTACTAGGTGATATCAGTCATCCCTAATTTTAACTCCTTCTCAAGCAGAAATGGCCAAACAGATGAAGGTGAAGAAATTAAAGAATCTGAAAACTCTGGATTCCAAACCAGGTGACTGTGTGGCTCATGTTCCTTTCGTCTGTAATAAAACCATCATATGTAATTAAGTAATTCATTAAATCATGCTCTCGCTTCGCATGAACAGGTGTGTACACGGCGTACAAGCCTTTTCTGAACAAGGATGAAGACATCATTAAGCAGCTGCAGAAGGTTAGCAGACCTTTGTCCTTTAAAGCTCAGTTGTTGTTTCTACATGTTTCTCTATTTATTACTTTTAATATTATTATTAATAATAATAATAATAATAATGATCATTGTTCTCAGGGAGTTCAGCAGAAGCGTCCATCCGAAGCCCAGAATGCCATTCTGCGACGATACTTCTTAGAATTAACGCAGAGCTTCATCATTCCCTTGGTGAGATTTACAGCGATGTGGAGGCACACCATGTTGGGAAAAATCATTCATTTTCTCCCTTAGACAATCTTTCCTGATCATGCTGTGTCACAAGGTGGTGTAACACCCAAAGTGGAACGAGCCACATTTTGCATGCATTCAATTCCTTGAATTGGCTAGAGTGAGGGAATTAGTCTTTGACAGTAATCTTACAGTAATCTTTCTAATAAGACAGACTGTTTAACAGGCTGTTTCTGGCTAGAACTGGTGTAAAGCGTTGTTATGGTTACTGAAGTGCCTGGTGGGTGTGGACAAGAAGAACGGCTCGTGAGACAGACGGACTGGCTGAGCTATGGGATCACTTTATTTATTTCAACACTTGCCAAAAATAAACTAAAATAAAGTTCTCTCCTGATGTTTTGGTGTTTTCACCTCGCTCAAGTTCAGCAACACTTTCCAAGATCACACTTCGGCATGTTCTCAGCAACCTCTGTCTCTCTCTCCATCAGTGGTGCATTTTCTCTACTTTTCATGATTCTGTGAAAGTACATTTACTGTTAAATTGTACTTTTTTTGTTTGTTTGTTTAATGAGAATACAAATTGTCTGTTCTAATCTCAGTGTGTATATATTGATGTTGCAGGAGCGYTACGTGGCCAGCCTGATGCCTTTGCAGAAAAGCATCTCTGCCTGGAAAGTATGATTTTCTTTTTGTTTCATATGTATAAAATAATTTGTATTGCAGACCAATACTTTTCGTCAGTTTTGCCATACATGGAGTGTGGACCAAAAGTCTGAGCTCCACATTAAAAAAGCTTGGAATTTAACATTTTTTTCAGAATCTTGAATATTTATCGTTCTTGACACATCAGTTTCTAGCACCCTATTTATGCAACTGTGTGATATTGATCATGTTGACTGTTCTTACACAAGTGCAGGTTTTTCCGACGTCTAATCTCTTATACTGAAGCATGGATTATATCTAAAAAAAATAAAATGCCAGCTCGAGTGTTCATTGTCATTAAATGAAATTCATTCTACTTTTCTACTATTGGAAATTGTATCAGTTTAGGAAAGAATTCATAATAGAAAGATACTCACTAGTGTTCTCAGACTTTTGGAGCACACTACACATAAAATGTAGTTTAAGTTTTTAGAAATGCTTCACACTTTCGTGGCTTCCTTCACTTTTTTTTCTTTCTCACCTCTCAGAGTCCTCCTCAGCTCAAGTCATTTGCGCAGGAGGAGTTTATGAAGACTCTGGAAAAAGCTGGGCCTCAGCTCACATCGCGCCTCAAAGGAGACTGGATTGGTCTTTATAGGTACGGACTGTCTGTCTGATAGATCTCTATCCATCTATCATGTTTACAAGTGAGGTGGAAGTTAATGCAGTGAATAGACACAGCTGAGAGGTTCAGAGCAGCTCTCCTGTTTACACAGATCTAGATCTCAGTTTCTGGACCCAATCTGAATCCAAGGCCATTAGAGTGGGAGTGGTATTTTTGTTGCCATGACAACTTGAGTAGCTTTATTTTTGTTTTTTAAAGGTTTAATGATTTTTTTAGAACGGAAACCCAAAATGCGATGTTAAATTTAACAACCTGAACGTTCCCTTTGTTTGAAATCATTCTTTCCGTTCTCTCCTCCGCAGGCAGTTCCTCAAGTCACCCAACTTCGATGGCTGGTTCAGAAACCGCAGGAAAGAAATGATGCAGAAGCTGGAGGCCCTGCATCTCGAGGCACTTTGTGAAGAGGTTAGAACCAAACTCAATAATCATCACTTATTGAAACATATTAAAATGTGCTTTTCAATGATCACTAAGCTTGTAGACATCTTTGTCCCAGGATCTGCGACTGCGAATTCAAAAGCACACGGAAGTGGAGACGGTCGATCTTGTCCTCAAGCTGAAAGATAAACTGGTTAGTGTTTTCTTACATTTTCTTGCATTGTCTACATTTCAAGCCTCATTTCTTAGCTTTTGTGTAAACTGCTCCATGTTGTCCCCTGTGTTTCCCAGACGCAGGCCGAGCGAGAGAAGCTGCCGGTAAGAGCAGGAACGCTGGCCAAACTTCAGTCCCACATTGACTCTATTATCCTCTCGCTTCCAGAGGACCTGCAGGGCATCCTACACAAACCAGCCACACCCTGAACCCAAACGCTCGAGCTCTAGCCGCGAACCGAGGACGAGACGACTGAGCCGGTCACGGTTTTAGGGTCTTTGCGTTTAACGCCAACACTGCCTACGCACGTGAAGGGCAGTTACTCGTACGGATCCGAGGCCGTCGAGCCATGACGCGATGCTGGCATTGCCGGACCGTGGAGGGGGCAAAAAAAAATCGTCCCTGTGATGTTCGCTGCACTGTATGTGAAGAGAGGTGTTCGGAATCTCCCCATTCTTAATATCAGTGACTCTTTGTCTCTCACTGTGTGAGACTGACTTTTTTTTTTTTTAAATCATGACTGCCTGGACTTTTTTTTTTGGAGATTATCCAAGTTAGACAGCAACCATGCAGATGAATCAAGATGAATTGATATAAAATGAATGTTTAATGCAGGGAAGTTTTAAATATGGATGTAGAAAGGATTTCCGGTCGCTTATTGTCCACTTGATGTATCTGAAAACTAAGAAGCCTGGACGGATTTTGATTTGATGAATCATGATCTAATACATGAAATAATTTCAGCCAGCATGAACAACACTAACAGAACACACACACACTCGCACACACAACTCTAAATATGTTAATGAAGTAAACACATGCTTCTTTTTTTTCATTTTTTTTTCATTTTCTTAAGCTGAAATCTGACAATATTTAAGTGTTTTTATCATGCACTATCAATTGAACTTTTAAAGGGATAGTTCAGGTTGGTTTTAAGTCTGTCTTAAATCAAAATCAAGATGCATATAAGTACGTTACAATAGGTATTACACGTTATAAATTGTCCTGCTCTGCACACCGACTGTGAAGTTTGTCATTCAGAGTGCGAGCACAATGTAAGTAATTAGGTCCAAAAATCCACATCCCTACGTCCATGCAGAAGTGCATTCCAAAGTTCAGCTGAGACTCAAGGTTTTTTTTTGTGTCCCCCTCAAAGTTAGTGTGTGTTTAGTATGAATGCAAGTTATTTATTTCCCCAGAAATAGCCATGCATCTTCAAATTAGCCATATTGCTATTTCAAGTGAAAATAGTTACATTTGTACTAAATACATACCATTTTTTTGAAAGACACCAATTGGATTTAACTAAAAAATATACTGCTGGACTGCAGAAGTTTCATATGAGTCTTAGCTGAACTTTGGAATGCATTTTTGCGCTGAACATGGAATCAAGTCGTGGAATTTGGCCTCGATTACTTGCATTGTAATCACGTTCCACATGACGAACTTTTTTTCTTTTTTTTTTTGCTCTGCGCACTTTTGATTTGTCAGAAAGATTTAGTTATTATGTATTATAGTTATTTATTTTAGTTATTACATATTATATTATATATTATATGATATTTTTATATATCATATGATATTTAACTAGTTTTATGCATCTCAATTTTGATTTCGAAGAACCCCAACTACCCCTTTAAATACAGTATATAAGTCTTACCTATGAGAAATGTTTCTTCTAAATTGATTAATATATTCAGTGCGACAGAGTTCCCATCTCTGTTTACCTGATTAACAGTTGGAGAGGGTGTGTTAGAGCAGATGGAATCCATGGCCTTGGAAATGAAGGTGTTTGMGAAATGGTGCCCTCTGGGGGCTAAGTTAGGTGTGTAATTATTCGATGAGATCTCCTGCTGAGACTGCTGTATTGAAGATTTTGATTGTGGTTACGTTCCCCTGGAAACTCCCAAAGTGTGAACGTGACCTGTGCGCTGATTAATTACTATTTTGAATCTTTTTTTCCCCCCATCTGTATATCAGACCCATCGACCATGTTCCTGTTGAAATCCCTCACTGAAAAAGCATGAAGCTCTTGAGTCCTGCAGGCGTTYTTCTATCATGTGCCTTGTTGTACAATGAGGAGCGAATGTAGAAATGACCAAAGATATATCGTCCTTTTTTTGTTTTTTTTTTTGTTTAAAGAACAAATAATTGACTGACGCAATGAAGAAATCCTCTCACACTTCTCTGTTTTATGTCTCACTTCTGAAGTGGTTGAGCGATCATAAACCTTGTTAAAGGGTGAGGTCAGTTATTCCCTAACTCTGTCAGCTGGTTTTGTAGGCTTGTATTTCCAACACATACTGGACGTGACTGTTGGCTTGTGGTCCGAGACAGCAGAACTGAGCCGTACGTCYGAGCCGGTCATTAGTGTTCGGTGCAAACCTGTACAAACTCTTTTGTTAGGCAACCAACTGTGTTTTATACATACAGAGGAGCTTATTTTAACATGCTTAAATTTTATATAAAAGTAACTTGATATTCTCTTGTGCATAACCTGAATGCTGGTTGAACAGTATTTTGTAACACTGGTATTTTTACAAGATGTACAGTTAATTGGTTATGTAATAATATAAATAATAATAATGTTATAAAAGTGTGATTAAGACTCTGTACACAGTGTATAGAGAAGCACAGAGTTAACATGTTTGCGGGCAAGTTCAATATTTTTGGGTTATTTTTATTTTTTTATTTTTTATCAAAGCCATCACCACTAATGCTGTTCTATACACATTGTGTAACATTTCATACTCATTACTTGTCTCCATCATGAAGTGTTTTTTTTTTTACTGTAAATAAATATGCAAAATCAGACCGTGTCTGTTTATTTAACAGCAAGTTTAATTGCATTTAACTATGAACGTGCGTTCGAGAATTCTCAATTCTGATTGGTCAGGAATCAATAACAAGAGCATTCCTGCGAGAAGGGTTATATGAACCTGCTCAGTCATTATTTCTAGAGATCATAAAGGAACTGATGTGTATCGTCAATACGTGAAGTGCTTTTTTTTAGATGTCATCAGAGTCTCGTCAGGATCCAGTGTCGGATCCTTGTACCAGTAAGACGTTAAGCAGATCTTAAAATAATAAAAGTAAATAAATATTTCTAATAGTAATTCTATTAAATAATTCTTTTGACTGCAAAATGTGAAAAGTTGAGAGAATTGTGAAGGATAAAAACGGCTTGGAAGTGTGGTTTGGACATTCTCATGGTGTAACCGTGACATATACTGAAAGCTAGACTATTTGCTTATGTGTAAGAGAAAGGACAAAAGGACATTCAGTGATCAGCCATAACACTGCAATGTGAAATATTATGCCCAGTATTGTGTAGGTTCCCCTTGTGGCACATGGGTTGATCTGGCCCTATGGGCTTGACCTCCTAAGTTTGGAGACTAAAACTAACAAGTTGACATTCCACTTTAACAGATCAAACTGACAAAAATTGTATTTATTTTTATAGTCATAAATACATATTACAGTATATACAGGCATGTTGGATTTAATTAAATGTAATTCAATTTAAAGGCACAGAAATAACAAGTGTCAAAAAATACAAGTAAACACAGTGACCAATATTTACAAAAAGTGGCAAAACTCTTTAAAGTGCTCTTGTTACAGTGAATCCCCGTTAATTTACACAGTACATGCTCTTGCATAGGAATATAAATGGTGTCCTTTTGGTGCAGTTTTATCTTTTAGCGATCTGATCAGTCATCCAGTCCAGTCCCTCACATAAACCTGATCCGTTTATCGCACAAGTCGACTGGACGTACCACTGAGAGAAAAGCAAACAGAAAGAAAGAGATAGTTWGAGKTTTTTTWWWATTAGAACGATYAACATTACARTTAAATCTGAAAACWTTCTSATCATTATGATCTACTCACAGGTCTTCCTTTCATCATGTGCATTCCTAGTTTCTCGGTCAACTCGTGGACCGGCATCGCGTTGGGCAAATCCTGTTTGTTAGCAAGAACCAACACAACGGCGTCCCTCAGTGCATCGTCCTCAAGCTGAAGAGAAAGGAGTCAAAGCTGTCATTATTTTATTTCTTTTATTTCTGTAACATGCTGTAAGTAAACAGAATGAAGCATGGATGTACCATGTTCTGCAGCTCCAAAGCGGCTTCCTGGATGCGCTCACGGTCGCTGCTGTCCACCACAAAGATGAGGCCCTGCAGCAACACATAACATATGATACTCATTTCCCAAACTTAATGCCAGATTCATTACAACTTAAATCTTCTTTTCATTTTCTTTTCATTTCTGTGAAGCTGCTTTGAGACAATGTCCATTGTTAAAAGCGCTATAGAAATAAAATTGAATTGAATTGAATTGAAAAAAGCAGACAGTATATAAAGTGTAATGTAGATTAAGTTTGGATTATAAATTCACCATGGTGTTCTGAAAGTAGTGTCTCCAGAGGCGTCTGATGACGTCCTGCCCTCCAACGTCCCACACAGTGAAGGAGATGTTCTTGTAGTCAACCGTCTCGACATTAAAGCCTGCGAACATTCAGGTGTCTGATAATGTATGGCTGATTTATAGAAATCATTTTATTATACTTCGGTTTCTGATCGTCTCTGCAGCATAAATATCAAACAGGGAAYGTGGGAAAGACTATCATCCTAAGATCATCTAATTAGCATGTACAGGAAAGAAAAACTGCTATTTATAGTTCTTTTTTACTCGTCTTACCAAGAGTGGGAATGGTGGTGACGACTTCCCCCAGTTTGAGTTTGTACAGGACTGTAGTCTTTCCAGCTGCATCCAGACCAACTAGAAGGAGAAAAATCAATTGAAATAATTTAATTTCAGAGATTTTTCCAAATTTCTAAATGTCAAAATGAATAAAAGTAGAGATACCCTGGGTCAAATATTATTCAGGTAAAAGTACAGTAGAGGTCCTCCAATTATCGGTCAACTTGAGTGAAAGTACAAAAAGTATCAAAAGTGGCGAGGTTGTAATTAATTAACACCAACTTTGTTAATTAATTACTATTATTTATTACTATTATTTTTACAATGTATTTTATATTTATGCAATAGTGATGTTGGAAGCAGAAATGGGAATCACCTGGGAACACACCATACAATATTATCTCGATAACTAGGTGCTGATTGATGATTGTGTTGCAATATCATGAATTTAGAAATATCCTGATTGGATATTCACTTTGCTCCTACTACTGTACACAGGACACTGTGCTGCCTGCCAATGTAGAATGTGAATAGTGGGATGATACAGGAACTGCAACATGTTACTTCTTCAAATACAAATAAATATAAATAAATATTAATATAGAAATTTATATTTTGGAGTGTGGTGATGTATGAATTGCTACACAAAGGAATTTTTCCCTGCCGCCACCGTTGCCTTCGTCCTCACTCATCAGGGACAAGCTGATCATTTTGATTTGTACACATTTTCTCACACATTTTATACTTTCCACAATTTCCATTTGATTCTGTAAAGCTATTAAAAGCGTTATTAACAAGTATATAAAATATAAATCAACTGAATTAAAACGAGCGCGTTAATTAAAACCAGTGATTTAAAGATGCTGTTTAAATGAAAATGAATCAACGCCTCGAGACCAATGAGAGTGGAGAAAGTGAAGAGATAGGAGACAGAGGGATGAAGTGAACTCACCCATCAGTAACCTGACTGTCCTCTTCTCAATCAGACGAGACAGGATGGAGGCAAAAAAGTTTCCCATAATGAAGAAGATTAACGACGAAACGAATAAAAAGAAAGAAGTTCTGATGGATTAAGTCTCCGGAGCTTTAGTGTCTAATAGCGCTCTCTCTCTCTCTCTCTCTCTCTCAGTGTAGTGAGGAAAGCGCGGACTCCCGGGTTATATAGGGAGCAGCTCGCGCGTACTTTCGCTTTGACCTGCTGACACGCGCGCGCTTCCAACGCAAACACAGACACAGCAGGTAGGTTTCACGGCAGGCAAGTCCAACGCGTTATGAATGACGTCACTTCCTATATGTATGCAGTATATACGCTTCTTTTGTATGTGTCTTGCTCTCACTCATCTCCTATTTATTATTATTTGATTAAGACAAAAGAGTTTAGATAACTCTCGCGATAGATCCCTGCCTTTGCCTTTGCTTTTCACGATTATATTTTGCCTGAGGAGAATTACTACAGTATAATAGACATAGACAATGAATCAAACTTCGAATCAAAATTTTCTTCTGCTAATCTGATTTTTGCATAGATCTGTTATATGGCTCATTAATCCCTGGTGACTAGTCACTCCTTTTCCTGACAGTAAAACCAATGACAACTTAAAGGCAAACATTAACTATTTGCAAAATGAATTCCATGTGGACGGCCACACACAGTTTTCAATTAAGTAAAAATAAATAAATTAATAAATATAATGAGTTTTACTGTCCAATTTTTTGACAGTTTTAGGCTGTGCAATTTGTTCATAAAATTGCAAAATAAATTATGACATTTCTAAACAAATGGACCTCTGACACACCTTCTGCATTCGTCTCGTTTTCTTTAACTAATGACCTCCGACGCAGGAACAATTTCAAATTACCAAATGTATCTCAAAATGAAACTATTTTTGTGTAACATTAACAACAATGACATAGTTTGGAATGACTGATATTTATTTCATATTATTAATTATCATAAATTATTGTTTCATGATTTTAGTGTTTCACTTATTTTATAGCATATTGATGTTATTGTAAGTCAGATTTATTTAATAAAAAATAAATCTATAGATGAAAAGTATATGTGACAAAGTATAAGTGGCAGCACTTTCCACTGATTTAGAATTTTTAGAATGACCCACAAACACGAACCGGAAGTGACGTTATTTAAAACGCGTTGGAATTGCCTGTCGTGAAACTTCCCTACTGTTTGTTTATGTGTGTGTGTGTGTGTGTGTCCTTATATACTGTATATACTAGCGACTTCGTTCGCTTGGAATACCAAAAAAAAAACGAATCATAAACCGAAATAATTACTCAAAATCCGTATTTGCAAGTCAAGTCAAATAATATGTACAGTACAAAGAAAATCAAARCGTATTCCCTAAAAATCTGCATTTCAAGTCTTATCAAATAAGAGAAACAAAAACTTTCAAAAAGCAATATTCTCCACATCACTAAGCAAATTATAAAGATCCGATTTTTGCGAGCTAAGTGAGGTAAGTAAAGTGTTTGAACGTTGTATTTATTCCTTACTATAGGGAACGTGAAAAAAGGCACGTTTATTAAGAAGGTTTCAATTACACACTGATAAGCGCATTTTAAAAATGTACAGCGCCATCTGTTAAGTTTGAAAATTGATTCTGAAAATTATTTTTAATGATCGTTTTTAAAAAATATATATTTCTTATTCTGTATCAGTTATTAGCAAGTTTATAATACATCCAGCATCATCTGTGATAATGAGAGTGCACCATCAAAAAAGAAATCCATTCAGTAGTTTTTATGTGATTCGTGCCCAAACAGACAGACAAAAATTCCAAAAAACATCTTGATGTGTTCTATTACTCAGTGGTAGGTAGGCCCGGTTCAATTCCCACCCAATACCCAAACCAAACCCAGTGAATGTAGTGCCGGTCCCAATATTATATTATATTAAAGTGGCACAGTGGTGTCATGCCTCCAGGTCCAAGAGTTCGATTCCTGCCTCAGGTCTGTTTTTGATTGAGTTTGCATGTTCTCTCTGTGCTTGGTGGATTTCCTCCAGGTCAGTTTCCTCCCAAAGCCATAAACACAGTCCAAAGACATGCAGATTAGGCAAATTGGCATTCCCAAATTGCCTGTAGTGTGTGTGCGCGTGTGTGTCCTGTGATGGATTGGCACCTTGTCCAGGTACCCCAACTTATACCCAAAGTCTCCTTGGACCCTGTACATGATTATAGGCATAGAAAATTAATGAGATATGATATGACATGATTGGCCGACTGCAATGAAACAAAACCTAAAGTGATGTCATTTGGAACGTGTTGAATTGACCTGCCTGCAATGGATTGGCACCCAGTCCAGGGTGTACCCTGCCATGTGTCCTAAGTCTCCTGGGATAGGCTCCAGGCCTCCCGTGACCCTGAATACAGGATTAAGCGGTATAGACGATGAGTGAGTGAGAGTGAGTGAATTGACCTGGAGAAAACTTGTTGTTTTCAAAGCCAACATAACCGCTCACTATCTAGACTGGAGAATAGACCCCCCCCCACCCCCATATATATATATATGTACAGATGTAGTTTAAGGTACTGTGTTTATGTAAAAAACTCATAACGTTTTTCACAATTTGCCAAAAAAAAAAAAGACCTTGTGTGTGACACCATGCTTGGCCCAATAAACCCGATTCTGATTCTTTTTTTTGGCAAATTGTGAAAAGCTTTATGAGTTTTGTACATAAACACAGTGCCTTAAACTACATCTGCCCATGTAGACACTCGCCTGAGGAGCACATCACATTTTAAGATAATTATTGTACACAACAGATTAATTAACTTTATGTCGAGAAAAATTACTAATGAACTTTCTAACTTTTCAGCTGTTCAGTGGCTAGGAGTGTGACTTTACCTCATTAATTTATTTACAAACAAGCAGATTAAGGGTGTAGAATCTGTAGAAGCTGTGATTTTCAGTAAAGCAATCAATAAGTCAAGCACCCTATTGGCACAAGCATACGTTGGTAAGACGGTTGTTATAAGGACTGTTATAAGAGTGTTATTGGTCATCTAATGTATTAGAATTAAACCCTTAGAAGCTCAAGGGGAACAATTTGTATAATTTTACTATGCCACAAGTTAATTATTAGTGAGTTGTTTATCCCCAACCCATTTAATCAAGATGCATTTATGTGCAATAAACAATATTTTAAGCTCCAGGCGAGTTTGACAATGTCAGGGATAGCCCCTAGAGGGTGCATTGTGCCCAAAGACTTTTTGGTTTTTGACTTCATGTACCAGAATGCACCTCGGTCAGGTGATGAGGCACTCACATGAACCAAGTTGACTAAGGGATGAGATTAAGGTTATCTTTAACAATGCTCAATAAAAAAAAAAATCCTGTTGGGAAAGGAGGCCATCCTAGGGCATGACCATGTCATACTGTATGTAAATATATATCAACCTCTTTACTGCATTTTACATAAGTAGATGGTTTGAAGGGATCAGTGTTATTAAAGATATACAGTGTGTAGTGTAACTAATGAAATATTTTAAAATGTGCTTCTTGTTACAGGTTTTGTTACAATTTAATATATTCCCCATATTTATTAAATCAGACATATCATCAGAACTTTGTGGAGTGTCAAATCTCATTTACATCCTGATAGCACTGTTGCATGCCACTTGGTAGATGAGGGACCAGTAAGGACCACATATTTTGGCCTATTTGAGAAAAAAGCATATCAGTCTGAGGCTCATATATCTTGGTTTTCTGGAATTTTAATATTTTAATAGTCTGTGTAAAATCTTTAATCTGGCGATAACCATAAAATGTGTGGATAGCAGTTTAAATATAGCAGTTTGTCTCCTCCAGGCTGGACTTCTGCAATGCTCTCCTCATTGGGACTTCTGGAAAAAGCCTCCAAAATATATTCAATATATTCAATATATTCAAAACTGCGCTGCTAGGATCCTGATGCGAGCACGTAAATATGATCATATTACACCCATTCTTAAATCTCTTCATTGACTGCCTGTTTCATTCAGAATTTACAAGGTTGCCCTTCTTACCCACCAGTGCATCTATGGGGATGCCCCTCCCTATCTCAAAGCACTTCACATACATCTTCATGAAACCTTCGCTCTGTCTC